>JACXGM010006241.1:0-33199 GCA_016801145.1 Umbra pygmaea | reverse complement strand
GTGTGTGTGTGCGTGCGTGCGTGCGTGCGTGCGTGAGTACTGAGCGTAAGGTATGGCTGCGCATTACGATTCTTCACATCTTTCCTCATCTTTGCAATCCGGGACAAATAACGAAGGTTAATGAACAACCTTTAAAGGATAAGAATACTACAAGTCTACGTGTTTAACATCATGTCAGTTGTGTGGATCTTCAAGTTAATTCCAAACAGCCATACAGCCATACAACCTTTGTCTATTTCGCATTGTCTTCGCTGCTTGCTTAAACAGTTACAGTAGCCTGTCAAACCACAACACCAAAACCACTGATAGTTTAATACCTAGGTTATCTGTATTAAATGCCAGCTTTAGGACCCTGCGGATCTAATAAGTACTGAGGTAGACCTACTGGATGCAATCAATAGCCTATGAGCTTGCATTCGGAAGAAAATGCTTATATCATATATATCTCAATAGTCAACGTTAGGAGGTGACAGGCAGCCGGAACGAACTGCTAACAGGGTTCTCAAATTGTGTTTTCCAAGTTTAGCAACATCTCTCCTTTGAGTCTCAGAAGGGTCCCGCAGGACTGGGCTGTTAGGGAAATACTGAGATCTAACATCATATTTAGGCTGAGTGAGCGCTTTCAACTAACGGACTCTCAAAAAGTGCGTTATCTCTTGCCCGCCATCTGTAGCCTACTGAGCAGTTTGCTACCTCTCAGTGCTATGGAATGCGCTAGGGATGCGTGACGGTGGAACAGTGGAGGGTATTCTCACCATATCCTGCTAATTGCTGTGATTCATGTCCGCTTTGTGAGTGTCTGCAACGAGTAGGATTCATAGCGCGAGAGAGGGTGACATTCGACAGAGAACTCAATCCGCTCACAGGACATGTCTTTGCTGTTTATCTAAGAAGTGATGGACATTAAACGGGAATTTCATGAAAGAAAACAGCGTTCAAAAAAGTTTTTTTCCTAGTTATTTTTGTTCCCAGTGGACAATTATTGCCTCAAACGATGCTATATGATGGAATGACACGTGGTGGAATGATGACGACCAGCGGCGGACGGGACATATGCTACTGTCAAAAAAGACTCACCTGTTTCTGTGTATTGATGTAAGACCCTCACAGCGATCATTCATTTGTTTTGAAGTGCGAGAAAATCGCCGATGATCGCCTCTTCACTGAAGAAATGTTGCACTTGCAAAGCGATTCTAGGAAGATTGGCGTGCGCGCGGGGGGACCATTCAATCGCTGCCTTCACATCAGTCAGCTTGTTTTAACTCTTGAGTCATCAACTTTTAGCATCCCGTTTCTCCCTAACTCATCACATCAAGATTAACACACGCATCTTAAAGGGGTTCTTCTAGTCAGTGGTGAACTTGTTGAACAAAGAATGGACTGCATCGTGAATTGAGGACAAATAACTGTAAGTAGTCTACACATGGACTTTAGGCAATATATTGTTTTAAATGTATTGTGCGTGGTATAATAATAAATTGTTTATATATTTTAACCTCTAGTAAAACATACTACGCTAAATGGAGAAGCCTAAATGTCCGTATTTCAATAATAATAATATAATATTTGTTTTTGTTGGCAACCCACAGTTTCCTGGTACATTAAAGTAGTTATTGTGTTTAATATACATCTTTGACATGTTGTATTGATTTGTCATGATAACACAGTGCGAATTAAGTTAAAAGTGTCCATACACCTTTAATGACCAGACCATAATGTAATTAAAACTTGAACGACTTCACTGCATTTTTGGCAAAGCTTGCCTATTGGTGAGTTGTCGGTGCGCCCCCTTGTGGAATCGATAAATTCGTTATTTGTTTTCCTAACTTATTAAATACCACGAAATGCTGCTGAAAATCTCCGTTCTGGTTGATTTTCCTAAAAGTTTTGAAGGCAGCATGGTTATATTATTTTTACTCATGCCCTAAAGGCTTTAGACCTGCATTAGTCTATCAAAGGCTAAACTAGTGCTAGTGCCTAAGGGTTTATTCAATACACAATGTATAATCGTTTTTTAAGTGCTGGTCGTGCTAGATTACGTGTGGTATTCTCTAGATATTCATAACTATATATTTGAGTTGATGTTGTGTTCACAGCCATTTCGTGTCCATGTTTCATTCATGCATTTTGAGGCTTATCAGCTAGGAATTACTTTACTAATAATATAATAATGGTCTGTAAGAAGATGGAGGCTAAGAGCCAGTAACGTGTTATACAGTTAATATTGGTTCAGATAATTTGATATAATTTGTTATGGCATACTAGTTAGTGAGATGTTGATGTAATAGTCTTAATAAATAGGCTAAATGTGAATATTGGGCCTACATTCCGTGACATTTTATTGTTCTTTCTATTAATAATATTATGACTGCCATCGTTGACATTGCTATTTTCATCATCAATATTTTCATTCTTGTCGGGCAAATTGCCAACTTGCTAGTCCATTAATGTTCACATTTGTACAGCATTTATCTTAATGTAGAATGTGTTTAACACATTGCTTTTTGAGGAAATTTAATCTACATTTATATATACATAAAGATATATAGAGATATAGATGTCGATATACTGTATATATACACAGTATATATATATATATATATATATATATATATATATATATATATATATATATATATATATACACAGTATATCATTTACCACACATTTCCTCTATTTCCAATGGGTGACTTTGCTGGGCCTATTCTAAGGACTGGAGGTGGACAAGCATCTCACTGTGAAAGCAGGATAATATTGTAGCATCCTTTTAGGAAAAGTGTCTTTAATAATTCATAAGCTGTTCCAATGTCGCAATGAAGTGTGTGCTTGGTGGCAAAGAAGGCAGAGGAGAAGGTTGGAGGCAGAGAAGAAGAAAGGGTGGGTGGAGGAGGGGTAGTGTTGGTGGCTGGCCTTTTCTCTCCTGTCTCGTTTACTCCAGTATGCTTCTGGATGTGGCGCTGGAGTCACAGACGCCCCAAGCTACACACACACAGCTCCACAAAGACGGCATCGCAAGAGTCACCCTGTCAAAAGTGCCAGTCTCTCTCACACAAAGTGCACATGGCAGTATCCCTAGCTACATATTTCCCCAACTTGAGAGAGAAGTAAGGAGAGAATAGAGGGGAGAGTGAGAGGAAGTGTACAGGATTTAGGTACTGACTCAGTGAGCTGTAGAGTGAAGACAGACTGTGTACACTGCATTCAAAATGAAATGGAAACCAAGCTGCATTTTCTTAACCTGATAAATGTATTAGCACATTAGAGACATGCATTTAAGAAATTAAAAGGCTACCGTGTCCTAAACAGAATACTGACCACTATAACTGACCCAAAATAGCATAAGATAGACTGAAAAACTTGCTGAAGACAGACAGTGAGAGCTTGTCTTGCTGTCTACAAAGGCTATTTTAATGTAGGTAAAACTGACTCTTGAATACAGTATACAGAATGCATACACCGCCCAAAAAATGAGGTGGAAACCCGAACTGTTAATACCTGCTAATGTCCAGCCAAATGTATGACCAACATAGAGACAGATACATTTATTCAGAAGATACAGAACCAAAAATAATGTAAAATTAACTGAAATCTCTTTTAGGCAAAAATAATGCAATGTGCAGGTACAGCAGCAACATTATTGACCAATTGCCACAAGCAAACAATATCTCTGTATCTGTTGATTTTCTTTTCCTTATCGTACATGTACGAAAGGCTAAAATAACATTGCAAACGCCTCTTTCCTTCTGTAAATGTTATGTTTACTGTGCACTGTTTATTATACATTTTGCATTTTGTACTTGCTTTGGTAATAGTGAAATACTCCCATGTCAAGGCCTTTAAATTGAAAACGGAATTGAATTTAAGGAGACAGTGGGGTGGGTAGCAAGAGAGACGAAGTAACAGAGAAAGGGTTTAGAGTCAGAGAGAGGGAGGGTTGAGAGCAGATGAGATGAAGTAGGAGGGTCTGAAAGAGGCAGGTAGAGAAGTACAGAGCCTGTGTGAGATGCTGCTCTGGGGCCAAGACAAGCAAGTTCTGGCTGCTGTGCTGAGGGAGTTACTGGCCTTCAGATGCTCACGACCTGTCTGGCTCCAACAGTCACATTGCATTAGAGGGGGAAGGGATGGCTGCCATATTCCACTGGCATTTTGTTGTGGGTGCTTGTGAGCCAGGAACCAAGGCCAAAACCTCTGGTTTGATTTCTTCCTTCTGATGCAGTTGTTATTGCTCCATCCATTAGCTAGGGTACACCAACTACTGATTAAAAACGAATGGGCACCTGCCTGAGATCGGAGGCTCACTGAAGGCAAAGCAGAGGGACAGGGAGGCCCGTCGGTCCTGTCACCCATTCCGGAATGTGGAACGTTTCGCTGTCAGGTTTGCAGGGCAGTACTCGGGTTGTCCGCCTCGTGTTTATTCAGAAGGACTGTCGTATTGGCACATTGTTAACAGGGATGATTTGAACGATTCTGATAAAGGAAGGCAGGCCTCAGAGTGATACGAGAGGAGACGTTTCCCTTGCACCACATGTCAATCTCTCTCTCTCTCCCTCTCCACCCCCACCTCTTCCTCTGGCGTCTCTTACCCTCGCTCGCTCTATTTCCCTCTCATTCTCCCCACGTCTCGGTCTGTCACTCCCTCTCCGCTCTCCCCCAACACAAGTCGCGCACATCGCTGGCTTTGTTTTGCGAAAGACAGCGCAAGATTTGGAAGATGTGATGGGGCCAATGGGACAAGTTTTTGAAAAGTGTGAAGGAGGAGTGAAGGGCACAAGGAGGGAGATGAGCAGCTTATTCCAGTCAATATCTCACTTTTAAAACTGCAAACAACGTAAATATTTTAAGTCATACTTACACAACTTCTTCAGGAATATGTGCCATTACGTTTGTACACTAAGGTCAGTCAGAAGCTACTTCAGTAATTGCACCCATACTGCTAAGCATACACAGCCTTCTCTACTCACTTTTAAACACCCATCCATGCTTCTTTGGCCCCAGGGATGAAATACAAGCAGACACAAGGTGTATTTCAAAGCACGAGAAAGAGAGAGCTCTGTAGCAGGTCATGTGGACCTGTAAAACATTTATGGGTTTAAATATAAAACCAACCTCAGCATTGCCTCATTTGGTCCTACGACCGAAAGATAAACTCCTGTCTAAATACCCACACATCAGGTTACCTTAGAGCAGCTACATAGAAGTAATTTACTGCACACAGAACAATTCCATAACTTTTATTAGGACCATATAATAACATATTAATCTATGTATTTAACAGTTTTGTTTGTGTCACCTAAATCATGTATGTTTACCAGAAATGATAGAGAACATAATTTATTTTTGATTATCTTCAGTTAAAATATCTTTCACCTACTCTAAAACCGCTTCACTTCTTTACCCTCCCACCTTATCCTTGATCGTTGGAAGGAGGAAGCAGTCGACCTGCCCTAAATAGCCCAGGTCTCACTTAAAATGCAATGCACACTCTTCTCCTCTACTCTTCCTGTGACACTGGATTCTAAGGGGGGAATAATGAGAGGAAGGACTGGTGTCTGAAATGTAGAATGTGATAATGACCTGGCGTTTGTGATCTTTAAATGTGCCCTGGTTGCCTTATAGGAACCTTAATCCCTGGTCCACCTTATATATTATCTAGCCTGTTAATCTTTCCCTGCTCCACCTTGACTAATATCTAGCCTGGTTATCTCTACCCCTGCTCCACCTTGTCTATTATCTAGCCTGTTAATCTTTCTCTGCTCCACCTTGTCTATTATTTAGCCTGGTTATCCTTATCCCTGCTCCACCTTATCTATTATCTAGCCTGGTTATCTCTATCCCTGCTCCACCTTATCTATTATCTAGCCTGTTAATCTCTATCCCCTGCTTCCCTTTCTATTCCAGTTTAGGTACTGTATGTCTCCCCCTGTTCTACTCTCCCTGTGATACCTATCTCCTTGTATCACTGGTTCCTTGCTGTTTCTTGATCCTTCTGTAACCATTCTCTTCATTTAAGTGACAGTTTTCTAGCCTGTCTCCCAACCCCTACCCCGTTTTTATTCAGTCAGGTTAACCTTCATGAAACAGGCAACTGGCAAACACTTCTCCTTAGCATGCTGATATAATGGCTAATAATGTCATATGGTGCTGTGTTGTCAATAGGTCTACAAGATAATTGGCTTCATTTTACCTGCACACATCTCCTCCATTGACATCTCTCTTTATTTAAGGTCTTTAACCTGTTCTGTTCTGTTCTACAAACTATTCTACCCTTTTCTCTTTACCCACCTTGTCTTTCACTCTCCACTCACTCATCTCGTTCTTCCATTTAGTCCATATGTGCTATCTTATTCTCTAGTGCTCCCTCCCTCCCTCCCTCCCTCCCTCCCTCCCTCTCAGAGCGGTGGATCAAGGACCCCAGCCGTAGCTGAGGATAATGGTCATTGTGAATGACATGATGGATTTTAATAGGGCCACATTATACTTTTAGATTAATTAGAATTTTCTGATTCTAAACTGGCTATATTACTTGAAGTACCCTTCTATATGTTAGAACTTGACAACTGTCTGACTGAAATGGCTGGTGAATAAAATGATTTAAACCTAATGACTGAATGCAGTACTTTCAGTCATAATACACTGGATTCAGATCTCATGACTGAAAACAATACTATAAAAATACTAATATTCTCTGTAACTTCGAAATATAGCTGCATTTATCAAGCAGGAACCAGCAGCATAATGTAAACCATTCATTAACAATGTAGTTCCTCTGGACATTAGGGGACTGAGGTCTATACAGTAGCGTAAACAATACATTTAAACTGTAGGATTATGTCATGCTTGGCTATTAGGCCTATAATATATATATATATATATATATATATATATTGTAGGTGTACAGCAGGCTTTGCAGTTAGGCCTATAATATACATTCAACCTGTAGGTAAGTAAGTGTACAGCAGGCTTGGCAGTTAGGCCTATAGGATACATTCCTCTGTAGGTGTATAGCCAGCTAATTGATCACTCAGGAGTAGAAGGCATGTTGGGTCAGCAGGCTCATTGACTAGGCTGATTGATTATGCAGCACTAAAATGTCTGCCCCTCCATCCCTCACAGCGCTACTGGCTAAGGCCATCATCAATTATCTGCTGCACAGCCTGCAAACCAAGACACTTTGTCTGGCTGGACAAAATGGCTGCCTGCCTCTGAGGAGTGTCTTTATTGGCTAGAGCAGGGTCAGCTGATCCGCTGCCTTGTTTGGGTTAGTAGAATGTGTATGTGTGTTTGTAGGTAAAATATGGAAAGGGAGGAAGGGCACAGACATTTGGCCAAGCAAGGACTCGAACCCCTGTCGCCATGGGGAAAGTTTGGTCTGGACTCCAGAGCTTAGACCACTACACTGACAGTTTTTTGCTGGTTGACTCTGCACATCAGTATTCTAAATATATTGGCATGGTGCTAGTCAACCCAGCAAAGAATGTGCTGAAATGTAAACAATATATACCTGAAAGTCCTTGGGGATTGACTGACGCTACTGTTCTGAATTCCTTGTGTCTGGGAAGCTGTTTTGTAACGCAAATGGGGAAAATCGAGGAATACAAAAGCATATATGGAAATTACTTCTTAAACAGTTATTTGGAGTTTACAATGTGTTTTTTTATTGTGAAAACTAATTACATTTCTTCACACTCTGTTTGTGAATAGTCAGATTATTTGGTCAATAGAGTGAAATCCAGCAACTGAGTTGATAATGAAAGGATTAGAATAGTACTAAATATGTGCACCGTAGACTTTTTTGTTTTTCCCTGCACTTGTCATCTAAGGCATGATGAGTAGAGTTGGCTCTGTGAGTGTGTGCTATATTCAGTTAGGATGGCCTTGTATTTGTGAGGTAAATGTAACAGCCATTTGCCGTTACAAGGGCCTCCTCATGATTCACCGTACATCCCTCATTGTGCCTGCATATGAAAAGTGAATAGGGTTTAGATGTTTTCTCTGTTGAATTTCTAGTCAATTTCTTATTGGAGATGTTTTGTTTTTACTTACAGCAACTATTTTTATACATGCAGCATTTTGAAGCGGTATTGCCATGGGACAGTTTGTTTTCAATGTATCTTCACATTTGAATTGACAGTATAAATCTATACGATGAAATTCAGTTGAGTTATAAGAGAGACGTTACAGGAAACCGTCACTGTGAAATGAATGTGTCTTTATAATACTTTCAGCTTTAGCTGTTGTTACTCTTGGTGTGTCTGGGACTGGGAGGCTTATAAATCTAGCACGGTTTAGTGTGAAAAGCATCAGGATCCAATTCACCTTGATGGCCTTGGTAACTCAATCCCTATCTGTGATGTACACACATTATGAGCAACCTGGTACCGCCATATCAAGGATCTCTGCCCTGTTTCAGTCTGTCGGCTGCCTGCTAATGTCAAACTCTATCCCCTCACGCACGCTCGGATACACACACACACACACACACACACACACACACACACACACACACACACACACACACACACACACACACACACACACACACACCAGGCATTCACCCTCTTTCCTCTTCTGTCCTTTTTCCCAACAGAGCCTGGTTGCCGAAGCCGGGCGGAACAGAACCATGATTGACAGCAGACAAAGCTAAACTGCCTGTCACTCATCTCTCCGTCAGCGTGTCAAAAGGCTGCTTTCTCCAGGGGCTCTAGCTATCGCCTCTCGCCCCCACTCTGCACCTCCTCAGTCCTCTCCTCCTTTTCTTATCTCCTCACCGGGGCCAGTCGCGCCGTGACCTCTGCGGGCCGTGAAACACCTACACCCCCCCCGTTCCCACCTGGCCAGAGAGAGACATCGGAGCGACCCGGAACGGAGTAGGGAGAGGATTCCCGACCCAAACAAGTGGCGCCCCTGCACCCCGTCTGTTCTCGTCCCCCGCCGCCAGGTTGTTAGCTGGGGGTTGGCATGCTGCCACAGTTCCCTGGTTCCTCTTTTCGTAAAGGTTGGATTATTTAGTCACACAGGCCCAGGGACTTTCTCCATCCCTCCATTTTGGGAGAGGGGAAGGAGAGGAATTCCTCACTGGGAAAGCAGCCGTCCTTCTCCAGAGGAGAGCCGGAGTGTCTGCGGAGAGGAAGCAGCAATGCGTTTCCCTGTGGTGTTGACGCTGCAGGCGCTGTGGGCCGGCGTCTGCCACACGATGCAGCACTACCCAGCGGCGTGGGGACACTACGACGTGTGCAAGTCTCAGGTGTACACAGATGATGGACTCACCTGGGATTACATGGCCTGTCAACCTGAGGCCATGGACATGACTAAGTACCTAAAGGTTTCCGTGGATCCGCCCAATATCACCTGTGGAGACCCACCAGAGACATACTGTGCCCTGGTGAGTTCCAGCTCTATTTCTCTCAGATAGCAAATGTATACTTATCTCTCCCTCACTATAGTTATACACACAGGTACACACACACACACACACACGTGAAGTGGTCTTTTATTCTCATATGGACACAGTAATAGAAACATACCTCCATCTGATGGATTTTAAATTAATCTACTCATAAAAAGGAATGTGGCAGGTAGATCTATCAGCCGCCAGGCATTTATTATCACCTGAATTCAGTTTACAGTCTCTATAGTCAAACAGGCTGCCTTTTCATCCATATCGGAGTTCAAAATACTTCTGAATTAATCAGGGAATTGTTCATTGGTTGTGGTGAATTGCAATATTTTCTATAACAGATGGAGCCTTGATGATTGAATCAGAATAATAAATAAAATTAAACGTACATTCAGCTGTTTTTAGGAAATTTGGAGTATTATATAAATTAAAGATAAGACATTTAGTGTTTGGAATTGAAATCAAATGAAGAAAAAAAAAACGTTTGGCCGTTTGCTCGGAAACACGTTTTTTGGTTTTAACATTACAGTGGTTCCAATTTAGACGTTAGCAACTCTAAACACACTGGTTTGAAGTGGACAAAAATAATGTCCATGCTGCCAAAGTGCTCGGCGGGGAATGATTGGACGTCCAATATTTGCACGATCGTTGTGATTGGAAGACAACGGTCCGACTGAAGAAAAGCCAGACACTCAGGCCTCTTATATGGACTTCCGGGAATGACATGGAAGCTTAATCAACTCATGGTCAGGCTTTCAGGTTCTGAGCCATTACAGTAAATACACACTGACAAGCATACGACGTGAAACTCAATTGGTTTGACAAATGAAAGCACATCAATGTCCGTTTTCTAAATTAATTTAGCTTTAAATTATTTGTTCTTCATAACATGTGGATTTCAGTTTTCATTGGTATGCACTCGTTCTCTCTGGCACTCGGATCAAGAGAGTATTGGTGTAAAATGTAGTGTCATAAGCATTGGGAAATTGTCACGGAAAGAAAACCGCTTAAAATTTTGCGCGGTGGTTTGAGGACTGAAGCGTGCCTGTCTATTGTAAAGGGGTGGATAGGGTAAAGTATTTAATTAGACAGGGGCCTCCTCCTCACTTGGTGTCTCCAGCCTTGAAAATCACAGCTGACAGGTTCATTTAGCGACACGCAGGCGTTAAAATATTCATCTAAGTTAGGGTTTAAGTGTGTTTTCAGTGTGTGTACCAAGCCGTCAAACATTACATTAGAACAAATAGCACTCGAGATCTCTTTAGAAAAATAGTGTAAGTTTCCAAGAGGGGATTGACTCGACTAATAAAAACACATGACTAAAGCCAAGATGCACGAAAGGGAGGGAGGTGAGAGGGAGGGAGGTGAGAGGGAGGGAGGTGAGAGGGAGGGAGGTGAGAGGGAGGGAGGTGAGAGGGAGGGAGAGAAAGCGGTAGAGAGACAGGGAGGGAGGGAGGACTTGGTCTATGAAACAAAAATGCCCAGCGACTGAGAGGCTAATGTTTTGTATTCAGGGGCTTTGGAAAGTGAATTATTCAAAATGTTTTGTAGCCATTGTGTTTTATTCATAGGATACATTATTCAGCCAGACATATCAGAGGCACGTTTGAAAATGCTGACTCCATAACAGACTCCCGAGGTGGCGTTAAAATGGCCGAGCTGCTTCAACTGTGGGGTCAGCGACAAAATTGGGTAATCTTCCCCCTCTGCCTTGAAGTGGTACGCACCAGGATGGATTCAAATTGACCCTGATTATGCATCGGTTCAGACTCTGACAAAGGACTATTGCATCTTTATTTCTATTTTGTGTGTGTGTGTGTGTACATGTGTGTATTTGCTTATATGTCAATAATCAGTGCCTAATTTCATAGCCAGTGGTTCAATGATATAAATCTACTCCTGGCTGCGTACATGTGTGTGTTTGCTAGTTTGTTTGTGTGTATTTGTGTCAGGCTAATAATAATTAGCTTGTGTGTGTGTTTAATAGTCCAATGATTGTTCATTGACCCAGCATTATTAGTAGCACTGAAATTGTTTTTACTGCAAACACAATGGATCCATATCAAAGTAATACTGCCAGCATTATGTAACTGGAGTTATAACCTCATGTCACTCATTAGCCAGGTCTCCACTCAGCCTTCGGCCTACCAGTCATAAATCAACGAGGACATTACAGCCACAGTATTATCAGAATATGAATCATCTCTCCTCAGGGCCACCCATACGTTGTAGCTGATTTACATTTACTTGGCATTGTCAGGACTCTGTAAATCAATGTTTAAGCAATTACTGTTGAAATGGCTGCAACTGTGATGCCAATACTGAGCTTCAGATGCTAACGGCAGTATTCACTATGAGTATGGAAGCTCTGCATTCAGGCAATTACCATTAGCATCAGGCTATCTTAGAATTCAACAGCTGTTCATTGACTTGTGCAGCAGCAGCCAGCTCTGGGCTTCTGACTCAGGGGCCTACATGTCCGCTTCCTCCGTTACCACAGACGCGTCAGGCATCACATCAGGGCCCGTGGACACAGAGACAGACAGAGGAGCGGAGCGAGAGGCAGGGAGAGAGACAGAGACGGTTGAAAAGGAGACCGAGAGACAGACAGATTGAGATTGAAAGGGATAAAGATGCAGGCAGCCAGGACGTCCTCAGGGTACGGTGTACCGATCTACCATTCCACTCAAGGAGCCAGCCACAGTGTGTGTACGTGTGTGTGTGTACGTGTGTGTGTATACGTGTGTGTGTATATGTGTGTGTACGTGTGTGTGTGTCTAATGCAATGCAGCTCCATCATCTACTCCAAGAGGCCTTTTATTCTACTCCCAGTCCAGTGACCTTTGCCGGAGCAATAACTTGACCCCCGGTGAACTATAAGACACAGTGATATTAGATTCCTCCATCCCCTCTAGTTATGGACTCTGAGACGCCTGCGACAGCCAGGAAAGGGCAAGCAGTGTGAGGAGTGGAGGTAATGCTTCAGTCGCACGTCTCTGGAGGGGTTTAAAGGTGGGAAGTGTTCTGAAGGGCTTTCACGGTTTTATAGGATATTCAGATGGAATGAGTCGCTCTGAACGCCGCCTTACTAGGGCTGCAGATGTTGTTGCGATTCTCAGATTTGCTAGAAATCCTTGTTGGATGAATCTGGATTCGCAGCCTATTTTGGTCCTGAATCAGAGAGCCATTCAGCGTGGGTTGTTGACGTCTCTTGTGTCTCGGTGGTTAGTTGAGTTATACTGAATATTCATTATAATTATTCCTTATGCAAACAAGGCCAATTATTGATCTTTATGTTGTTTTTTTGTTTGTTTTCTATTCAGGAAAAGGTCGACAGGTTTGTGGAGAAGAGAGTGTCAGTGCTGTATTGAAATACTAAAATTAGTGTCTGATTACTTTTGCGAATGAATCTCCCTAAGCCACATGAACGAACAGAGGAAATGCGCACAGTATGTAGCTATATACTGTATATTATTAAATAGATACAATATATTACACTTTTCACTGCTCAAATTGTGTAGGTAATCATTGCATGATAGCTATAAGGGATCTCCAGGCTTTTTATTTATTTATTTATTTATTTATTTAAACTTTATTTAACCAGGTGGGCACGGTGAGAACAATTTCTCATTTAAAACGGCGACCTGGCCAAGATAAGGCAAAAAGGTGCAAGTACAGACAGAGTTACACATAAATACAAATACATAAGTATTACACAAAGGGTACAATAAAGACGAAAGATAAAAAATACAGTTGAAATACAATCGAAATTGAACGATTGCTTTGAGGTACATTGTCCTTAACACCACACCTCCTCATGGCATAATGTTTGATGATATAGTGACGTGTAACAGACTAAGCTCCTGACTGCAGACCACAAAACCCCCGCTGGCACCTGGGGTCTGAGCCCAGAGTCAGCCCTTCTGTCTGTGCCCTTCCTCTATGGCTCGCCTACATACCTGTCTCTCTCTTGCCACTGCTTTCTACTTTCCTTCTAATAAAATAAAAAATTAAATTATACCTAAATAATACCTCTATGTATACAATAAAAAGTGACACTGTTATAAAGATAGAAAGTACAATTTAATTTGACATTCTTAATTCAATGGAACATTGTTTTATGATGGTGCATAGTGGTTGCCTTTGCCGCCTATAACAGCAATTCCAGGCAAAAAGGTTTAACAACACCTGACCCAGATCAATGCAAACCTCACTGGAAAGCTTGTGTGTAACTGAATCATTTCTACTGAGGTGAATATTAGACTTTACTTTCTCTGATACCCTTATAGCCAAAAACCACCATAGAGTAACAGAAACACCACAGCCATCTACATTGAGGAGATTTTTGACTCGTCAAGAAAGACAAACATGAAATCCACCGGCCATAATGTTTTTCAGTGTCTGGACTACACTAGCGTTCAAATTCATACCTTAATTCACCAGGGTTGCATTAAATAAATTAAATATATAACCAAGAAATTACCAATTTCGGAAATATCTATCATTTTTGGAAACAGATTTCTAATAAATGATTGAAATACAAAAGCCAAGCCATTTTTTTCAGCAGCCATTATTTTAGCATCCTAATAATTTATTTTTATTATCTGTAATTTGACGATAAATGCGTATACAGCCATGCATTGGCTGCGATACTAGGTAGATGCAATGCTATAGTTTGAGATGGTTCCCGAATGAGAGCAGCTTGCTGTTGAATACCAAAACAACGTAAAAGGCCCATCCTCAGTGTGCGTGTCCGTCTCAGCGGACATCCAGGAAGTGAATGATATGTTAGGTCATTAACGCTAATTCTAGGTTACAGACAGACCGACGCACCTCAATTACACGTAACGTGTTCTTCAGAATGCGCTCAACGTACAATACATATAAATTCTGCATGATGCCACACTGAATGAGACTGTATAATGGCAATAGATGGACACTTTGCAAGAAAACAATAGAACATTGTGTCGATCTGTCTCCGCTTTAGAAATGTAATAACCGGGATGATCATGTATCCATTCGGTCTGTCGGTCATAGTCAGTCACCAATTAAATCAGCAGCTCTAATGACCAAGATATTGCATGTACAACAAGGTGTGTGCTTAAACAGACAATTGTGGTCTGAAAGCGTCTAGACCAGGCTGACGCAGCACTAAATATGTTTTGTTAACCAATAAAGATAGCGCTGCTCTGCTTGGTTTGTGTTTTGATATACAGTGGTGACCTTTCCTTCAGCTGATCATGATTACCCAGCTCTTCAGCCTGACAGGGGTTGTTTTAAGTCTGCCGCCCCTCTTGGCTCACTGCCATTCCTCAAGAGGCTCACACATGACATTTGCTGGAGAAACCAGTGTGCTGTCAGCAACAATATGCCTTTTTTCATAGTTAAATATGCATCTAAGCTGAATACAGGGGGAAGATTGCAAGGGAGAAAGAGTTTACCGGAGCATACAATGTTCTTCTCAGACAAACGGTTACATTTGGTTACATGAAATAGCACGAAGAAACTATTTTCATGAAGATTGGCCAACAAGACACAGAGAGGAGCTTTTGAAAAGTGCTGACGCCCTTAAAAGAGGTTGGACCCTGGAAAATATTAGCATTTTAACAGCATTGAAAAACTAATTACTTATTCAATAGATAGGTTGAACATCTGAAGAGAGTTAAGTAGACTTTATCCATTTATGTGTTTTCTCTTTCATCTCTGTCAGACTGAACCAAATCAATGGCCTGTTGAAATGTTCGTAGCGCGCACCACTAGAGAGTTCCGTATTACCACGCGCAACACATCAAAGTCAACATGAAGTTTGTTTCATTTCCCTCTTAGAGTTGGTAGTTGTAAGTAATGGTTTGATTCAGGATCATATCTAGATTAGCCCAAACAAGCCATCTATGTAATACAACAATGTCATGTACCAAATGTCTTTTTAGTGTGTATAACTCACTTAAACCCACAACAAAATGTGTTTGATTGTGCTTTTCACACATTATCTCAATCCACACAGTCAACAATGTTTCAGCTTTGAAAGGTTTTGTTCCCCGCCCCGAATAAATTATAGCATTTTTGATTTGACTATAGAGCAAAAAAAAGATTATGCGCTCAAACACCATAAAAAAAAATATTGCATCAGTAATATTGAGATTAATAATATTGGAAGTGTAATGTCTGACTGGAGGAAACAAGGTCAGTCTCAGTCAGTCAGATTGACTACTTTGTGACCATAAATATTGTCTGTAGCTCAAAGTGGCAGGAACATGACAATGTTAAATATAACACTGGTCTGGTATGTATCCAAATTCTTCAGCGCTCACACTGGTAACATGGTTTGTCCAATTAACAAACTAATACAGACAGAGATAGGATAGCCTACAATTGAATTTTATTTACCTGCATTCTTCATTCAGAATGACTGCTAGATTAAAACATTGTCAGGAGTGTACAGTACCTTCCCCATTTTAACTTGAATGCAAAACATCTAACTGATTGGAATGGTTTAGACAAATGTGTCTCATATATCATTGTTGGCATATGATTAATCAATTAATCAATGTACATGCAAAAATGCAGCTATGAAACACTAGCCTGAGCTATTTTATCCTACAGTAGAGCATGTCGGGAATAGTGATAACGATAGGCATGGTTTTTATTGGAATGGATTAGTGTCCATAAACTGACACAATCATACGCTCACTCTCACCAGTCCAATAGCACCAACGCAGGGGTTGTTTTACACTACAGGAGAGTGCTAATTTTACTCCTACTGTCCTCAATCCACACTAATGTAGCAATGATTCACTGACAAATCAATGCTAGTTATCACTGGCCAATTTGCAGTGTAGATACTTTTATATAATTTTCTTATTTCTCTTGGCCTTCTTATCATTCAAGTCAAGCAGGCGTGGTGTAGCTCAATAGAAAGCCATTAACAAGTGCACATAGGACATTTTCACATATCCTGTTTTAATGGCGTGTCGAGGACATTCCTGCTTAGCCATGTGTGGTCCGGTCACGTCTCAGTACGTGGTTAACGGTGACGTTGAAAGATGAGGTTGAGAGCCAACTGTCCAAGCGTTTAGACATCTGTGAGTCAAATAGCACCCCTATCCTTAATAGTGCAGTATTGTACAGTATTACCATGTGTCCTGGGGAAATGGCATTGTTTAGTAGTTCGAGACACCTACTGTATGGAGTGATGACCAACACATTGTCCAGCATGGGTTGTCCCTGGCTGTAAAATCACCTTTAAATAAAAGGCTTTGGTAAGTTACAATTAGGATTTCCATGGTTACTGAAATTAACTTTAAATGAATGCCAAACAAAATAAAGTCAAATCTCTAAATAGTTTACCACATTGTCTCTCCTAATTTACCAAATGTTTTCCCTTAGTTTACCACATTTTCTCCCTTAGTTTACCACATTTTCTCCCTTCACTTATCACATTTTCTCTTATAGTTTATGAAATGTTCTCACTTAGTTTACCACATTTTGCTGTGCTCCTCAGTAACATTTATACATTTCTGCAGATAGAATGGGGTATCAATTACGCCACCACTCTAGGTGCAAAATGCCAGTCGAGCACTACCTGGTAGAGTGAGGTTGAGTGTAGAAGTAGAACAGCCTGGTGAGATGTGAATCAGATGATCACATATCTCATTATTGGACTCTTCAGAAGATCCTGAGAAGAAATCATTTGCAACTAATCAGGTGATAAAAACATGCATCACAGCAAATATGTCTCCACAACTCTATGATCACATTGACAGTGCTTGACTTGGGATGAAATAACTGCAGCAACTTCGTTTTACAAATCACATGTTAGACTACGTTCATGAAAATGTATGTGTTGAAGGCTTGTTCCATTAAAGTATATTATCAAATATGAGTGATATAAAGTTAAGGCCACACCTTTGAGTGCCGCTTGTGTGCTTCGTGGCAAGGTGGATAACACAACAAGAGCCTGGCTGCCCTGGCAGTAGGGTGGCTCGCTGGCCTGCTACGGAAATCAAAACCTGCGTGTTTTGGAATCGATCATCGGATTCGAAACCAAATTTTCCAAACGATTGCAGTGGAATCAACATTTTTTTAAAGATTCTAAATTAGAACTGGTAAATGATGCCCAACCCTATTCATCCTTGATTCCTTGACACAACATGAGGTACCTCCTACAAAACGTTCATAAATCACTCTGTCAAAGCAGGCAGCTCTCTGTTAGGAAGAGCATGGTGGAGCTAGCAAGAGAGTTACGTCTGCAACTTGATTTCTGGAGATCTTTTAAAGGTACACTGTGTAGGAATTTTTCCCATCTAGCGGTGAAATTGTACTTTGCATTCAAACGAGTAGTGCTCTCTCGCGCCTTGCTTTTTCAAATGTGTGTTGCAACTACGGTAGCCGTTATGTACCAAGAAGCTATAATGACATGCAAGGTCAGTCATATTCTCTATCAAAATGGATTCTGATATAAATTCTAGGCTACAACATGTCTTACAACCTTGTTTTTAGCACCTTCTCCACTTTACTCAAGAAGAGCCAACCCATCCCCCATTCGTGGGTGGGGGTTGTTGTCAACACACCTGGGTTTGCATTCAGGACCACTCTTAACATGAATAAGGAAAATTAAAATTTCCATTGAGACAAAAATAATATTAAAACTTGATGGCAGGCGTAAGACCATCAAAGTAGGCTACTGATGGAGGTAGCTAGTGGGAATGAAATGCAACCCTTATTCCATCAAACATAGCCTATGTTGCTATTCACAAACAAGGCTGTTTAGCTTTTAACTATACATGTTCTACTGTAATGCTGCCTATATAATGAGCTTGTAATTTAGACCGTAATATTGACTTAACTGTTGAGGAGAAAGCCAGCAACTGTGAAAGCCGGTCACATTGCCTTTAATTCCCTTTTTCCCTTTTTTGGCGACGAGGATTCCTTCTCCTGCGGCTCGGCATAAGTATGATCCTGTATGATGAACTAAAGTACAATGCAGGCTTTCAAATTTGCCGGGGCAGTGACAAGTGCCTCTCACTGATCTCTTTCTCCATTTCAGTTAGTTTCAGTAATGTGACACTGGTTCTGAACGAAAATGCCAATGGTGGATCAGTATATCCTGTATGTCCCTTACCGGTTAACGTATTTCAAGGTGGCGCATGAATATGGAGTGTCTACCCCAGTTCATGCAAATGCAAATATAAAATTTCAAGCCAATAGGAATACTTGGAATTGATGGTGGTGGTAAATATTCATGAAAAAGGACAGGTTTGTTAAAATGTTTTATAATATTTGGTTTTATTAACATGTTTTATGTGTGCCATTGAGAAGAGGGGGAAGTTCCACTTCTATAGTAAAGTATCCCGCAAAACTATTTTTTAACTTGTACAGGTTCTAAGAAACTAAATCCAACCCATGAATATACCACATTCAACTCAACTCCACAGCATGTATCCTACCTGGTAAAATGTTTGATTCAGTGGAGGAACAAGGAGGGTGTTGGACACTTGAAGGTTTCTCATTCAATGCGCTACACTATCCTAAAAAAGTCAACAAATAGCTAATTAATAAAATATAGAATAAATACCATATAGTACTATAGCCTCTGATGTCCTATCACCATCAACTTATTGTGATACCAGCCCTCACATGAATTTTCTACAATGTGCTTGTGCATTTCTACTATGCATACAGCTAAATGTATTCCAACATTGTGAGCCAATTAGTGCAGTGTATACTGCCACTGCACTACTTTGATACCTACTTGGATACGTAATGAGGATTAAAAAGAAAGAATGTGTAAGTACAGAATATGAAAAACTTGCAGAGGTGGCACCACAGGTTGAATACTGAGGGGGCAAAATGTGGCCCAGTCTGAGTATTTCCTGATCTCATGTCAAGGTCAGGTAAATCTTTTTGGCCCTAGTTTATGTGGTTGTAGATATGCAGTACATAAACATTTTAGTAGACTGTTATCCAGAGCAACTTACATAACTACTTGTGTGTTAAGGGCCTTGCTCAGGGGCAAATTTACTAACTTTCCCTATTCAGCTTGGAGATTTTCAGTTACTGGCCCAACAAAGCATATTTTGAGGGTCTGCTAAAACTATCCTTCAAAAACAATTCCTACAATGGTACACACTGGGACATAGTTACTCAGCTCAACCGACCACATATAAAGCATTCAGATAAAACAACCATACTGTCCCTGACATCCCATGATAATATATTACGATATCACACAACTGAATAATAAGACTGTCAGTGTCAGAGACTGGACATTTCCTACCAATAGTGGTTCAGATAAAGTCAAGGTATAGTCATGCTATGTTGGTTTTATGTAGAACAGCACATAGAACGTAGAGCTCAGTAGTATAAACAATTGTCCAAACGGGTTTAGGTCTTAATCTATACTATCCCTTTTATCACTCACCTTAGCCTCCATCCTGCTGTCCCTCACATCCATCTGACTGTCTCCTGACTCTGGCTCAGATTCACTGCTGAAATAGTAAAATAGAGAAAAAACACGGTGGCCATTTCCAGAGCAGTTCAGGACAACAGTAGCCTATATACTGTGTTTCTGATCATGTAGTGGCAGATATATACTGTCGTAACTTACAGTTCAGTTTGCAAATGATGATTAATGGCTCCAGAATTTTTATTTTAGCAAACACATTTCAAACACATTGCTATGTCCTTCCTCTCATAACAACATTAGAGCTAGCCAATGCAAATGGATGAACATGATGGGAGAAAGAACAAATTACTCAGCTAACCTAATAATCGATAGTTACTGCCGGGTTGACTAGTAAAAATAATTTAAGTCTGTCTGCGGTACCACATGCTGGTTTAATGAGGCTGAAATGAAAGTTCTCATTACCGGCTGAAGTATAGTTATCTAGCTAGCCACCTGATATTTACCATCCATATGCATTGTCTTCTTTTGTGCTGTAGTCAAATTCTAGGCTACTAGGGTAAAGGGTAAAGCATGAAATGGATTTCTGTAGAGATTGGCTTTTTCTATAGAACGTAAGTGGAATGGATTTAGAATATGGTCTTGCCAGGATTTAGAAGAAATACAATGCCTGGTAGATTTGCTAAGATTATGAGGATAATCATCGACAGATTAGTTACTCTGGGAATTAATTTCCACTTGAGTCCTCCTTATCCGAGACAAATCTACTTGTCCAAGACGGCTCTTTTGCCTAAAAATGGAACCTCGATATTGTTTGCCTAAAATTAGAAGTACTGAAACACCATTCCGGACTGTTCCGCCCCAAGTCAAGCACTGGTTGTTGAGAATTTCATGGGTATGAGCTGAACAGGACTGAATGCCAGCAAAGCTGTTACCCGGTAAATCTGTATAGATAGGTCTACATTTAATGTCTCTTAACTCTGCTGCCATACTGTACATTTGGGCAGCAAGGTGTCCTAGTGGTTAGGACATCTGACTGGTGTGCTTAAGGCCCTTGGTTCAATCCTCCAGCCGCCAAAGTTGAAAGCTTTCATTGTTCTTCTCTGTGAGCAGCGCTGTTAACCCTAAATGCTCCCAGGTTGTTTCTGCAAACCTGAATTGGTTCTTAGTCATCTTGCCTGGTTACATAACAGTAAAATAATTCAAATAAAACAAATACAAAGTAGTAGTGGTGTTTTACATCAGATAAACATTATACAGGGGCAAATTTAAAGGATTTGTGAAAGTAATTATACATCCCTGCATGTGTTTACGTCAAAACTAGAGACACCTAACTGCAAATTTGTGCAGAATGGCATCCAGTGCATTGAGGTTATATCCTTATGTAGCAGAATCTCAGGGTTGAACTTGTAGCCGTCAGACACACAGAAGCAGTATCCAGGCACATTCTGCCACAACATGATAACGGAGCGCTTCTTCCTTTCCCCTGCAATGATGCTGTCTGTCAGTTGCCTTCTGCCATGATATCAGACTCCTAAATGTCTCACTGATCCCTATAACATAGAGCAATACATTTGACCAGGGTCTATTGGGATTTGGTTAAAAGTAGTGCACTATGTATGGGAATGTGGTGCCTATGTGGAGGCAGACGGAGTGATGCGGACAGCAGAATGAAACAGCAGACATTCTCCATTATCTCTGCTTGTCTTGTTTTGTTTTCAATGTCAACGGATATTCTGAGCAGGAGACATAGAAGCAGTGATGCCAATCCAAATAATTGTCTGTATATACACAAGGATGGCCCGATGATAAAGGACAAGTTGGGCTTTCTGTCATGGAATAAAAAATACTATCATCTGACTTCCTGAAAATCTGTTTGATTATGATTCTACATCATGTAGCATATTTTAGCTTTCTTTATCTTGACATTTTCGTGACCCCAACTATTTCAACAGTCAATATTACTTCTTTACTCAAGGGTATGGCAATATATATATATAAATATATATTTTTAATAATATTCCTTATTGCATTAATAAATTCACATTGAATATTTTAATGTGGTCCTATGCCTGTCACGTTCAAATTTCTGTGTGACATTTCTGGTTGTGTCTTATCTGACTTGGTACAATTAGATCTTGTCATATCTCTCAAAGTCAGGAAGTGTAGTCACGTGACAGGAAATTCACCTGCGACCCCATTTCCACATCAGGTGACCCCATAGGAATTAGCCAACACTAGTTTGGTAACTGCTGTATTATAGCGTTGAGATTAGCATGGAGATTCTTTAAGACTGTCAGTCAGGGAAAGCCTGGCTGTTGACTCACTGAAAACACACATTGTCTCAACAGAAATATGTTCAGCCCTTTTCTCCCTTTAGAACAGAGAACTCATGAATAATGCCAACTAATCATTGGGTTAAAAACTCAGTTTGTATGACACAGGGATTTCTTTTTAGATTTTCCATTTTGCTAAGTGTTTCCATTCTCGCTCTTTAATGCAATGCAAGCCAGAATCCCTCTTGTGGTAATAGGGCTTTTGTTATGATTCACAGTTCATCACGCATGGAAAATGATGGTGTGAAACCCCCACTGTGTATAGCTTCTAAGAATAGCAGTGATACAGCACTGGGTCTTCTGAAGCAGGGCTTTAGGGATCCATTCACTGTTAATTGCTGTTAGTGCTTCTGAGGCGGACGTCCCCTCTGTGTTAACAGACGCGCCACGCTCGCCTGGCTTTGCTGGAGGAAGGCAATACTGACTTTCACAAACTGCCATTCGTCAGTCCACAGAACATAATACACACAGTTGCATGCAAACAAACATGGACTCACATGCAGGTTGATGTGCACAAACACATATAAACAAACACGCACACACACAGACACACAGGTAAAGAGTTATCAGCGCAAAAAGAAGGAAGATGAAGATGACTCACCGATGGAAGTAAATATGAAAAGGGCTTTATGAAATAGCTCCATTTATTAGCATGTGGATGGTTGCACAGCTAATGGGCTATGGAGAAAGATTAGTACACATGTTAAGTGGCCGCTGATTACATGCCTCATTCATATCAATGGCAGGCGTTCACAGGCAACTGTTTACTGGGCAGCAGGGAGGGAGACAGAGAGACAGGGAAGGAGGGAAATAGGGAGGGGGAGAGAGGGGGAAATGGAGGGATTTTTCCAACTACCTATTGGAAAAATTAACAGTGTGCATTTGTTTGCATGTGTTTGTGTGTGTTTGCGTGTGTTTGCACAGGTTTGCACGTGTGTGTGTGTGTGTGTGTGTGCATGCGTGCGTGCATGTGCGTGTGTGTGTGTGTATGTGTACGCGTGTGTGTGTGTTAGAATGAATGCCTATGTATCAACATGGAGCATGTACTGTGTATGTGTGTGTACCCCATGTGTGAGTCTTTGCATCTGTGTGTGTGTGTGTGTGCGTGTGTGTGTGTGTGTATGTTTGTTCAAGATTACAGATTAATGAGTGTGTGCAGTTTCTTCATGTGCAAACCGGTCCATTTACTAAAAAACATCCTTGTGTGTAGATTTGCCCAAGCGAAAGTAGGTTACTATTGATAAACAAATAGATTGCTTTAAACCAGCCTGACCAGGCCATATCAACGCAGGGAAGATATAGACAAGCAGGTTAACAAATGATCCTAGCTATTTTCCCCTGCCTGTCTCTCACCCTTAGAGGACAGATATTGTAGAATTATTGGCTCTGCCATTTTCAAGAAACTAAGAGAAACTTAGTGAAGCGTCATGTGTAAACATGTGTCCTTGAAAAGCAGCTGAATACATTTTTTTCTTTTTTGTAGTTTTGTTCAGAAGTAGTTTCCCATAGCTAGTTTGGCTGATGTGGCTTCGGAACTACATTGTGAAAAGCTGGCACTCACTGGTCTGGAAAGACAGCTGTTTAAAGCAAAGTGTTTGGCCAGCATTTGTGCAAAGGTTTTGGTTGGTTCCCATATGTATGTTAATTTTATGCTTTTATATGTGCGTTGCCACGCTTCAGTCATCTGCTTCCTTGTCTATAGCTAGCTTTCATCATTATCTCAGAAAGCTATTTTGTTTTACTTACCTGTTTTCTTAAGCTACATTTGCTTAAACGTACACTGTGAATTTTGCAGTGGAACTAGAACTATGTTGTCTTTCAGTGACCAGCTTCCAAGAGTTGTAGAACATAAACTACTCTCAAAAGTTTTAGAACACACAGTTTTCATAGAAATTCATCCCTTCTTTCACCAAGGTGGCATTAAAAACATGATTAATTATGGATGCGCTAAAGGTTTCATCATTAGGACACTGAATTATTGGTTGCTGAAATGTTGGCTTAGCGGTTGTATGTGAATAATTTATTTTAAATGAGTCATTTTCAACAGTGATAGACATTTGCCACATTTTGTAATGTCTTGGATATATATTTTAATTCATGTATTGCCACTTTGGTGAATGAAACACATGAACATCCATGGGTGTTCTAAAGCTTTTGACCAGTAGTGTCTATTTCATGATATTTAAAAAAATTTAAAAAGCTATTTAGATCATGGGACAATGAGGACATGACTAGTTTTGCTTCCACAGTGTTTGTCAATGGGCAAATACCGGTCCGTACTGAATATAATTTATGCATTTTATTATGTATAACAAAGCACTGCATAGTGTAAGGATTTAGAATCCCATACCCATGTATATTTTTTCTTTAGATTTTTAAGTATCAAGGAATACATATTTTACAGCATTTGTAAGATGGTCGCTTGAAAGAGAAAGTTCCGTTGTTACAGCTCAAATTTGACAAGTAGCACCTTTAATAATACTAGTGACTACAATTTTTTTCTGTTTTGTTTTATTTATCTGGCTGGCTTGGGTTTTTATATTCTAATGCTTAATGTTTCATTAGGTTACTATTAAATAAAAGAAAAGTAGTATCCATTGCCTTACCGGTTTTCGGCTCTTATTAGCAAATCGCCTACTGTACGGTTAGCACACATCACAGGTTTTTGTGAAATAGATACAAATTGAGTTTCAGAAATTCCTCACATCCACACAAAAAAGTATATTTTTTGTGTACATGAAAAGATTTTCAAATATACACTGAAGGAAAAATGTATGTAATACATGCTAGATAAGGGTTAAGATTAGCTTTAGGTAAGGGTGAAGGATAAGCATGATGTTACTGAGGTTAAGTTTAAGCATCACATTACTGAATTTAATATTCGGGTTAAGGGTGGAGTTAACATTACAAAAAACAGACAATTGCCTGTCTAGACAAAAAAATGTAAATCACACTGGAATGGAGAAAAAAACACAACGCTTCTATCCAAATTTGAACATGCAACCACTGGATTGAAAGTCCTATTTACTCAAATGCCTGTTCACCATCCTCTGCCCTAGCAAACCTGTACTTTATTTAACATTGACTCATGTCCTGCTTGCACAGTGACCCTCAGGTTGAGTTAACCAATCACATTCCTTTCATCAAACACCTGAAGGTAATTGAGTCCTCTACATGAAATATTTAAATTTTTTGTGTAAATGTCTCAAATTTCTAATAAAAAATTCCTGTCGATTTCACGAAATGTTGTGATACTGGGCTGATACAGTATGTATGGTAGATAGGACACAGATGAGTAACATTGTTTGAGGTTGATCCAATGTAAAACAAATGATTGTGATTTGTTCATTTTGAATTCGAAATATCCAACCAGGATAGGGTGTCGCCTTATAAAATATCAGGGCACAGGCCCTTCATTATCTACAATTCTTTACCAGCCTTTAAACGATTTGCCTGCCACACTACTCCATAGCTGGATGAAAAAAAAAGCTCATTGGCTGACAGAGAAGTGAGAGAAAGGCAGGCTCGTAGAATCACCATGACTGACAGTTCAAAAATACAATGATCTGTTGTGTCTGGACGGGCACATTTAAAATCAATAACAATGCTATCAGAAGTGGAAATCAAATGCTGAATACTTTGTTGTACCTGGATAATAACATTTAGCTGGATGTGATCAATTGCTGATGTGCTGTTTTATCTCCTCTACATTGTCTATCCACAGCTTAGTGTCCATATACGGACCTGTAGTGAGACAAGGCTGAAGCCTTTGTTTTGAAATATAAAATATAGACACCAAAAGAAGTGGTGTATCAGGGTTCAACATTAACAAAGGCCCGATGGCCTGGGGCCAGTAAGAACTATTCTAATTTCATTTTAGTGCATATTGCACATATTCTGTTAATCCAATGAACCTCATTTTACTACCGAAATATTCCTGTGCTCTTCAGTTTTTGATAGATCAAAATGAAATTGCTGATCCGAACACCTAATTCTTTATAAATGAAAATCATGGAAATTGTCAGGGGTGCCTCTACTTTTGCATTCGACTGTAGATGTAAACAAGATGACAAAGTTATTTATCATGACAGTTATCAAGAAGAAAAAAATAAGTAAAATTTAGTTTTATTAGCATGAATACAATTCAGATGCAGTTATTGTGCAAACTAATGTCATTAAATGTAACAGTGCTAATTTTGGCAGCATTTCAATCATTTTAGTTTTTTACATTATAACTGGACAACAGGTCTTCTGTGGTTGGACAAGGTGATCTGATTGTGCTCATGATGGAAACAAAATGTTGCCTATTCTATGTTGCTGAAATAAAATAATCTTAAATACAGTCATTATATTTAATACTTCTACAGTATATCCTTTGTATTCCATGAAAAAGTTGTTTAAATAAATTTGACACTTTTATATTATTCTACATATTTTCAAGGCCCTAAGAGGAAATTACTTATATTTATTTCCCTTATCATTGCAATACCATTAGAGATATCAAATTATACTTGGGGTCGTCCACGTGGCATAGAGGGCTAAGTTGCTGCATTGCAGGACAGTCTACGTCATGATGGTCATGGGTTTGAGCCTTACCATGGGCTCTCTGATTTTCCACGGGCCTCCAGCACGAGGCAGCGCAAAATTGGCATAGCGCTGCCCGGGATTTGGGTTACATGAATCAGATTATTCGTCCTACCACGTCGCTCTCCAGCAACTTCTTGCTCAGATTTGGCACCTGTAAATTAAATCGCAGAAGTATAGTTGGTGAACACAATCATCCCGTGCATGATCTGACTAAAGGCTTCCATGTTGGGTAAACAGTGCACAAAAATTTGGCGGCTCGGGCGACATGTGGTTGGGTGAACCATGTGCACACCCCTCGTCATCCCACAGATCTGCAGAGCTGCCGACAAGGCAGATTTAAAGAGGGAATTGTGAAAGGAAGAAAATCTGGAAGAATCACAAAGAAAAAAGAGATTTCAAATTATCCTGACAACATATTTTGTTCATATTGCCCAATCCTAGGACACATGTACTGCAGTAGTTGTGTTTTTCCAACTAATTGCATCTGGGTTTACCCATTTTGGGAAGTTCCTAAATAAAACTTAAATGACCAGTAATGGGTGTTTATAACTAACTAGATACCATAATGAATCATTTTCTATTGTTTGTATTCACATCATAGATCACTGGTTACTAATAATCTCCTGTTATTGGTCATTTTGTTCTTAATCAGGAACTTCCCAAAACTTGTGAGCTTAGCTGCACTTAGTTTGGAATGCACAACATTTACCTCTGTATAAGTGTCTTAGGGCTTGGCAATAATAACTAAATATTATGTTTACAACTCACCTATCATGTTGTGAAGAGGGGAAAATACTTTTTTGGTTAAAGTACTTTTTTGGTTACACACACAGAAAATAAATCCTGCATTTATGTAAAGAAACCAAATTTAATTCGGGCCAGTAATAATTCAATCAGCGCCAGTAAATTTTAGACCAACTGACCTGAAAGGGCCAGTAAGAAAAAAGTTAACGTTGGACCCTGGGTGCATAATGAATTGTTTTCTGTTTTCTAAGTGAAATGATATTGTATTTTATTACCCCTTATGGGTTTAAGCTAATTATAACTGTAAACAAAGTTTTCCACAGAATTGCTCGAGTTATAATTAAAAAAGAAATTTCCTGCGTGGGTTTCCAAGTTGCCTCGTAGGCTTGCGTCTGTTCCTGAGAGGAAGGCTTAGTCAGTTATAGTCAGCGTACAGGAAAGAAAAAAAAACATAAAAAAATAAATAAACTCTGCTTTTCTTAATTAAACAGTAGAAAACCAGGGCACCTATTAACTCTTAATTCTGACATAAATCTGCAGTTATCGCACTAGCGAGACTTAGAGATTGTCTCCCCCAATTTAAAAGTGACCCAAGAGCCTGTGTCTAATGAGTAGTCTGCTTGATTAAACAGAGAAAGGAAGGGGAGGGGGACCAAGATATTTAGAGGGACAGAGACTTAACATTACATGAGACAAAAAGCAGAACTAAGCAAACGGATGTACTTACCAACATGCTGTCTGCCCACTTGGCTGGCTGCCTGGGATATTGAGATTGGCTTTTTATTACCCGAGTCAGGACAGAGTGTGATCGCTACATTGAGTCTGGACTTGCAGTGTCTGCAGGACTCTAGGCCTCAAGGCAAGACAGAGGGACATAGAGCACAAGGCACTTAAACTGCCAGTGTTTCATTCTGTCCTCTCAGGGTAACTCTCTAACTACTGTTTTTCCTTTCCTAATTAGCTCTTCCCATTTTATTTCCTGTGGCTTAAAGGATTAAAAAAAGAGTAATAGTGGAGTATCGTAACTGCTGGAAAATTTATTAGACTTATCATAGCAGCTGGATACGCCTTGTTACGGAGACGTTTCTGCCCCACACACAACAGCGAATGCATTTGTCCCAGTGTTATGTTAAAGAGGCCCGAAATGGTTGTGCATGGCAACTGAGCAAATCAAACCTGTGATTGTGTGACCGATTGCCTCCTTTTCTTTCGAAGCCAAGGCACTGCTTGTATTTTGTTGTCGTCTCTGTTTGCCTGCACACTGAGAGTGTAAATGAACTGATTTAGTACTACAGGCATGAGGCATTCCACACTGGGATACTGCAAATTGTCCCTGCTCCCTTTGAAGGCTCTCTTTAATGCTGCTAAATGTTTACTGAATGTGTTCCTTTGTCACAGTTTACGCTTCAGTCCATTCAAGGAAACACAATGGACTCCTGTAAAGGTTACCTAGTTAGGCCTCTTTTTTCACCAGTTGCCTTAAATTCGGTCAGGAGTTATAGAGAAAATATTATCTCTCTGACCCATGGTTGGCTTTAGTTTCCATAACCAGATCAAATGATGCACGATGGAGGCACAAGTGTCTCTGTGGAAACTGCGAGCTCCGTTATCAAGCTCCTTTAAAGACTCTTTTTTGCGTCTCATAAACACTTACAGAGCTCCAGTTTTCCATTTCATTTGGTGTGAATGGATGAAGGGTTATATTTTGAATCATCGTTTCTTCTCCCAGATCCTCATTTCTGTCCTCTTCCTGTCAAAACATTTCCTGTTGTTTACTCCCCGGCATCATATTGTGTTTACAGCAAAACCGCCACTTTATAATGCTAATCACGCTTGTAAGACCTTCGAAGGCAATGCATTACATGGTCTTCCTGATAGCCATTGTGCGGAATTAGACATCATTAGTCGTCTAATGACACCTAATCACACACGGAAAAGAGTACTTCACTCATAAAATAGTGTACACATCTAGCCATTAGCGGATGCTATATTTTTAATCAGTGTTCATTGTAACCACTTATAATCCTTTCTGCGCCCGCTGCTAAGCTACATTTCATTGCATAGTCATTTAACAGCTCACCATGAGGTTAGTGGAGACATTCAGCCTCATGGAGCTCATTCATTTGCACTCTTGTCATTTTCAGAGAGCTAGATAGCAGACTGTGTATGAAACAACCGCTCGAAAAAAACTCACTCAGCTGAGGCAGCCAGTCAGTAATTCTGTATTCATTTTTTTTCCATTTGGCTCAGAAACGACTAAGCAATTGGTTTCATTCCCTGTTTAATAAATTACGCCCCACTAATAATCCTAATTAGGTATCCTAATGTAGTGTTTCTTCTCTCATCAAATGCTCCCTCTTGTCTGTGTGAGACCAGGGGTGGAATATGTAATGGGCGTGTGGTACTCCCTCCCACTCCCACTGTCATTGTAGTGGTTTGACCCTGAACGTTGCTGCTGGAAGAGGAATTGTGCTCAGAAAGTTCTAGAGACCAGCTCTATTTATCATTACAATCGAAATGTTTTTTTTGTTGTCGTTTATTACGACTTGACAATTATTATTATCAGTGTCAATGTAGACGTGATCGTCATTTTGTCAACGTTAACCCGCAATTAAATATGCAATGAAACTAATGTAATTGAAAATGATTTAATTTAGCCTTACGGTGATAACAATCCCCAGGCATCTCCTGAATTTCCCAGAGACCTGTGTGCCGCTAAGGATCACAAGGCTCCAGAGTGCTTTTAATTCATTAGATTGATGGTGACGCTTTTGAACTTTTGACTGCCTTCGGAGCATGGATGACAGACTGATTGTGTGTGCGTGTGTCTGTCTGTGTGTCAGACCACCATGTAACACCACGGTGACGACTTCATCGTGAGCGTTCTACCAACTGGGTCTACCTCCCCTGCAACTGCTTAAATAAGCTGTTCTGAGTGGTACAAATATTCATGTTAATAAGTACATTTAAAGTACAGAAGCACATTTGTTTGATCAGCTCATATAAAATATTCTGCACGTCAGCAGTCATTGGAGAGGGACGTGTCAAGGTAAATAATCTGACTTTTCTAGCCCAAATTCATAGCAGCGCTATGCCAATTTGCGCTTCCTTGCGCTGGAGGTCCGAGCAAAGTGAACGTTTATGTGTTTTTTGCATCTCACAATAAATAGGGGGTTTAAAGTTGTGCATTGTTATACAAATCAGGTCTTTCTAAAATGCACAAAGTGCCTAAAATATGGGATGACAATTTGTGCATGTTTGCACAAAACCTATTACTTTTTCGATGTATTTGTGCAAATTGAGTGTGAGACTGTTGGATGGTATGCCACAATTTACTCCTGAACTAATTTAGGCATACCTTAACAAAGAGACAGGAACGCATGTTAAGTTGCAATGTATACATTTTTTCTTATACACATTTTTGTACTTAAAAATAAATATCATGTTAATTTCATTTAGGTCGAAGGGGAGTGAGTACATTCAATCGGCCGTGTAAGAGTGTTTCCTGGAAGCTGTTGTAAGCAGATAATCACACAGCAATAAAACATGTCACTTATAACTGTCTCATCCGCTTCTAGTTTCGATGACTTGGGGGATTTCTGAGCACTCCTATTTAATTGAAGCTGCATAGAAACGGTGGATTAGAAAAAAGCAATGCGGAGGGAGGGATGGCTGTAGGAGGGATATAATCTATGTGTGATCGTCAATCTGTTGTTGTTGTATTTTCAGCACATATTGGTTTAATATGGAGCAGGGGAGAGATTGGCTGGCTGTTGGAACTAGGTGTCAGACAGAACAGTATTGCGCTGACAGCGTAGGGCAAGCCCTGCAAGAACCTCTCCTCAGGAACTCAGATGTTGACAGGAACGAGACACGCAACACTGGCAATGACTGTTGGGTAGTGTGGGCGGAGGGTACTATACAGTACCATATGGCTGGGGAAATTAGAACATTAGCATAGCATATAGGAAGGTCTAAAGCATATATAAATACTACATCTGATCTGATTCTCAGTGCAGCATATAAGGCTGTTGGAACGATCAGAAGATAGCAAGTGTATGTAGATGTTGTAATGGTTTTCCATTCCTAAATGACCCCTCCTCACATCCCCCTCCCCTACCTCAATTAATTTGACCCTTGAACCAAAGCACTGTCCCATCCTTTAAGCTAGAATCTGTCCTTGAATTGAACACATGTGCCCAAATGGCCCACCACTTTTGTTTATTGACTTGGCAGACATACTTGGTGTGTCAGGCAGTGTTAGTGTTACGGGACAACATTTTGCTGTAGTATCGGCACATTGTGCTGCTTTTTATCATCTTCTTATCCTTCATTTAGTTTGTGCTTTAGTGTGAAATAGTTAGGGGCTGTTTGTTATCAGTGGGGGAGAGGCCTGTTCAAATTCTCAATATAATAAAATGCCCCACCTCCAAATGCAAAACATATTTTAACGAATGGCAATGGCCTCCAGTTCAGTAATATGCAGGGGTTTGCATGTTGCAACCATCTTCTTCGAATCCCACAGGAGATTTTATATGGGGTTCAAGTCAGGTGAATATTATGGCCACTGTACAATCTTCCAGGACTTCTTCTAGAACCAAGCCTTGGTGGAATTTGCGGTATGCTTGGGATCATTGTCCTGTTGGAAGGTCCAATGAAACTCAAGATTCTGCTTCCTCACAGACGTCATTACATTTTCTCCTAGGATTTCCTGACACTTCAATTAATCCATTTTGCCTTCCACACACTGCAGGTGCCAGAGGATGCAAAGAAGCCCCAGAGCATCACTGAGCCACCACCATGCTTGACTGTGGGCAGAGTGTACTTTTCAGCATATGCTTCATTCTGCTTTCTCCAGACATACAGCTGATCCATTGTGCCAAAAAATTCCAGTTTTGTTTCATCGCTCCACAGAACAGAATCCCAAAACCTCTGCTGCTTTTTATGATTTTTAGCATATTAGAGCCACATCTTTATGTCCTTTTGGGTCAGTACTGGTGTACGTCTTGGAATTCTGAAAATGACACCTTCTGCGTTTTGTACACGTCTTACTGTGCTCATTGAAACCTCAGTACCTGTGGCCACCAAGTCATGCTACAGGTCTTTGGCAGTCACTCAAAATCTAGTGCAGTCATTGATAGCTTCCTTTTTCTACCATGTCAAGGTAGTGTATCCACTGTTCCCTTAATTTTGAAATTGTAAACAATGCTTCCAACGATGTCTCTGGGAACATTCAGTGTCATTGCTATCTTTTTCTATCCTGTTCCTTGTTTGTGAAGGGCGATGATCTCTTCTCTTAACGTTTTGGACCATTCTTTTGACTTGACCATGTTTCTCACACACAGTCAAACGTGACACCCAACAAACCCCTAGCCAGTTCAGAAAAAAAAACAGATTTGCATTCCCCTCTGCCTCCTCTAAAACAGCCGTCCCTGGAGAAATTCTAAAAGAACCAAGGCCCTCTCCCATTGCTGACCAGGCCCTAGGGCTGGGCGGTATGACCTAAAATGTATATCACGGTATTTGTCAAAATTCTACCGGTTTCACAGTATATGAAGTTATTTCTTTTTTAATGCATGATCAAGTGTTCCCAGCATTTTCTACAGTTTGAGAGAGGAATTATTGCAGTAGATTGACTTAGGATGGTCTATTTTACTGTCATGCTGAGTGGATATTTTAGAATAATTCCACACTAGTAGCCTACTGTATTTTAGCGAATATACTTTGTGCAAT
>JACXGM010006240.1:14610-33317 GCA_016801145.1 Umbra pygmaea | reverse complement strand
ATATAAGTTATTGTGTTCTAGATGGTCATGAAGCTGAATGGCGACTTCCTTCTCTAGAACCTTTGACAGAAAGGTGAGGTTGGAGATTGGTCTGTAGTTTCCCAGGACCTCTGGGTCTAGGGTTGATTTCTTAAGTATCGGACGAATGACAGCAGCTTTAAGGGCAGGAGGGACAACGCCTGTTTTTAGTGAGAGATTAATAAACTCAGTGATGATTGGGCTGACACTGGAAATGAGCAACTTGAGCAAAACAGTCTGGATGGGATCCAGGACGCAGGCGGACAGTTTTGTTTGGTTGATTTCCTCAACATGGCTCTGCTGAACCTCGGCAAAGTATGGAAGGATCGTCAATCCACCGGACCGGGGGTTGGAGGACGATGGAGACAGTGATGGACAGCCAGATATTAAAGTCTGCATGTTATTGACTTTAGATCTAAAAAAGTCCATGAAGCTGTTGCAGCCCTCCACTGTGGCTTCAGTGGATATAGATGATTTTGGCTTCAGGAGATTGGTTACTGTAGAAAAAAGCTGTTTAGAATTTCCAGTGTTCTTATTGATAAGGTTGGAATAAAATTTTGCACTTCAAGGACTTAAAATAAGCCTTTTGATGGTCACGGAATGCAAGATTGTGAACAGTTAGACCAGTCTGTTTACAGCGTCGTTCCAGGATACGTAAAAAATACACTTTCTTAAAATACGCTATATTAAAATAAATCAGAAATGGAGAAGCGGCGGAGAAGCGGCGAACAGACAGCGCCAGCGTCCTCTCCCCTCAAGGGCACTTACTCAATATAACATCAATATCTCACACATAAGCATTCATTCTGGTTTAAATTTGTAGACGAATTGTTAACTGACATAAGGCAAGAATAAATGTAGTAGTATTTCTATTTTATTTATTTACACAATCTCATATATACATTGACAGATATTATAAATTACATCACTTATACACTCTGTAAACCATAGGTAAATGCAGAGATGTCAAATGTGGAAATGTATGTCACATATAAAATGTTCCAATTGTTGTATATTTCGACATATATGTGCTGTTTCCACCATATATGCCGATATAGGACATATAAGTTATATACACATATGGCCATATATTAGATTTCTGTATTGGCAGGAAGTGAAGGTCCAGGCAATGGTGGAAGTGAAGGTCCAGGCACAATACCTGAGAACAAACTTGTTCTTGTATTGTCCACTACAGTTGTCACAGTGTAGGTCCACATGTCTCCCCAACTCCATATCTGTTTAATAAATGACGCAAGTAATTGATAACTGTACTGCTAGAAATAACATCAGACACAAATGAAGGTATTATAAGATGTATGTAGTGTATAAATGAGAAAGTGTTCCTTACCTGTTGAGCAAAATCAAAGCTGTAATGCATACTTATGTCTTTGCTTCAGAGAATCCTAGAGACAACTTCATGGCTTTACAGGTGGTCTTGTAGTCAGCCACCATTTCCTGGTAGGAAGACCGCTCACCCAGGACAAACTCAAGATGATGCTCTTGCTTCTTCAGCATGGTTGATTTAACAGCTTCTGGCAGATTTGCAGATCGGTAGACCTGGTAGTTTTTTTTTTTCGGTTACTGCTAGCAAAGATCCGACCTGGGCTTAGTGCTTGAGATGTGGGGCAGCAATGTTCTCCAAAGCCTCCTGAATAAAGACAGCCCAACTGAATGTTGCCCAGGAATACACAAACACAAAAATATTAAATAAATAAAATGTAGTTGCAACAATGTTTGTGCTAAATGAAATAACATGTGGCTAATGCTTTACATATCAAGTGTCGTCATGGCTTCCTTGTAGACGCCAGATGGCTGCTTTTGTCAAATGCGATGTCAACAGCTTTCCACCAAAGTTTTTCTGTCCTTGGTGGCGTCCAGGTAATACTACTGCATTATACTTTGCGTAGCTGTTGATGAAGTTCACAACTCGGTGCAAATCCTCATGCTTCAAGTGTAATTTTGGCTTGATTAAGTCAGTTCTCTTTTTGACAGGAGGCATAGGACTGGTGAAGTCAGGCTGATTCAGGCTGAATCTACTGATTCTGAAAAACAAACACAACAATATTTTGTATTAGCCAAGACTTTACACAAGCTCAGCCACCTTTACACAAGCCACACCTGTAGCAAATTCTGACTGAGTTTTCAAACAACTATGCCTATTGTTTCCTAAACAACGCCCCATGAATGTTAGTTAGCTACTTGAAATGTATGTTTCAAACCGTAGATAGCTAGCCACGCTAATGTTTCTATCAGTTTACCGATAGGCCTTTGTCTAGCCTACCAGCTATCAACTAGGCCTGTCACGATAACACATTTTGCTGGACGATAATTTGTCCCAGAAATTATTGCTATAATCGATAATATTGAGACCAGTTTCCTCTTATATAATGAGAATGGCATAATAATGCAGGTACACCTTTTCAAAGATCAATAAACTTTTATTTCTAAAGATTTTTTAACACTGGAACTAGAAAACCCTTTTAAATATCCACAAAAAAACAACCAAAAACAATAAATAAAATGGACTCTAAGTTTCTGTTAACAAAAAATGCTCTCAAATAAAAACCAAACATAATCAAAATAAATAAATTAAATGGAAATTAAAAACCACACACAACCAAAATAATAAAGTATCTTTTGTAGAGAGAGACGCGAAAAACAAACAAGCATGCAAATGGAAATTATTGTAGCTGTAAAAATTATTGAGCTCCTTTTTATTTATCATGCAATTAATTGATTTATTGCCTATTGTGACAGGCCTACTATCATCTAACATTTGGTTTTGTGCAACAATAGAAAACACATGTAAAAGGCAATTAAAAGATAGCTTAAATAATTCATTTACAATCAGTCTAAGTTACAAATGTTTGTTTGGTACTTCAAACTCTATGTTTCAAACCGTAGCTAGTTAGCTAATCTAATGTTGCTAGCTGTTTACTGATAAGCCTCTTGTCTGGCCTACCAACTATCCACTAACATTTGGTTTTGTGCAACAATAAAACATATGTTAAACAGGCAACTTAAAGTTAGCTAAAATAAGTAGTTTATAACAGCTAATGTTAGTTAGGTAGCTACTTCAAAACATATTTGTTTTGAACTGTAGCCAACTGGTTAGACTAGCATGTTAGGCTACCTAGCTATGCTAGCTATAAGCTACCCACTTAGCACAGAACGTTGCCGTAACATTCCCTAAAGGGTCTCTGTTGGTTCTTAGAAAAATAACTTCAGAAAACGTTCAAAGAATGTTGTGAGAAAGTATTTATTTTGTGAACCAAAAAAGAACCTTTAGGGAACGGTGCAATTTTGAGTTAGGTAGAATCACATTTTGAGAACTTTCAAATAACCTTTAGAAATAACGTTCCTTTAGATGATTTGTAGTGCTTTTCTATAACGTTCCCTTGTGGTTTACATGTGGTTGTTTGTAAATAAATGTTCTGGGAATGTTCTACGAACGTTCTATAGGTTATATTCTTAAAGTGTGATCCACAACATAAATTAACTCCCTAGAAGAAAAATTAAGGCTTAAGTCCGAGTTCCCAAACAATTGTATACACAATGCATATACAGTCCTCAGAAAGTGACATCTGCAAGATAAATAAGAAGAGATATCAATGATGCAAGTAAAAAACGTGTTAAATAAATTAATCCATTAGCTGTTTTTAGCAATTCAACTGTATGCAACTGTAAGCTATATAGAGTCGCAATGTAAAAAAAAAATATATTATGATTTACAGACAGAACGACAGAGGTTTAATCTTGGTGGGCCTCTTGCCCAAGAATACATGCCCATTTTCATGATAAAATCTGTCCAAAGTGCGCGTGAAACTGGATGAAGGGCGGCAAGTGCGTGCGCACAGTGACACACCGCGCGTAACTCCAGGTAGGCTACAGTAAATACTTCAAAAGTTTCCTCAGATACTTCCACTTATCTAGTTAGTTAGCTAAATAAAGGAAAACATTTTTCTTTTAAAATCTCTTCATATTCTGTATATAATTTTGAAATAGTTTACGTACACTGTACAAATGATTTTGTGAATATTGTTAAAAGACGTTATCTAATCGATTGCTAATTATAGCTAGTAATACTGTACTCGCTTGTTTTAAGAGCCACTGGTTATAACCATGGTAACAACTACATATTAACGGACTTTCCTTGACCCTTGAGCAAACATCACCTAACGGAAAATCATCAAGCTAAATCATCAAGCTACTGTAAGTATTTACTCTTTGCATGTTATAGCTGTACTGTACATATTACATCTATATAATCACAGACATGCATTATTCTGGTGGCATCTTATTTGAAATTAAGTGTTACAGTACATCCTTTACAGAGAAATTCGCAGAATCCAGACATCATCAAAATTAATTATGTCAAGATTTCTACAGATTTTTACAGTCCGCATTTTTCTTAATTGCAAAACATTTTTAGCACCCTCGTTTTAGTACAATATTTGGGTTTAGCGTGGTAACAGCAGGTTTAACCTTGGGTTTTCAGTATCACGACGTTGGGTCACCTGTTACCGGGTTACATCGCCATGGTAATTTATCTGTGCAAACCTAACCTGCTTTGGAGTAGGTTATGGTCGATTAACCCAAGCAAAAGCACCACTTACTGACCAATCAATTCTCAATTGAAAAATGGTTCAGCATTCTGTGAGTTGCCATTGGCTTTCTCTGATGAGAATCTTTATGAAATATATTGATTCTCAGCGGAGGGAGTGACGTGTCTTTGTCAGCTTCTTAAGCCGTATGTGCCAGTGGAGTGCGATACATTGATGTTGTGCGCTTACAGTTCCACAGACTTTATGCATAGTGTTGCGTTTGTTTGGGACAGGTATTTTAATGTATGGTCTGTTTGATACAGACCAATATCAATGTATCCCCGTTCACTGTAGAGACAGTACATACATTTACTCCTACAGTATTTTGACATTATTTTGATTATTTTACACACCCTGTTCATTTAGTATTTGCTCCCATGACACTGTCAGAGTTGTAAATGAAAGAATACAATAAATAAAACTGTTATACACGATCAGCTTTAAGCAACACATTGGTTTATAGAATAGGCTACACAATTGTCATTATAGTAAGTGATATCCATGAGCCTGAGGCATTTATAAATACATGGCTGGCAATTTTTTCCCAGCTATCCTTCCTGCTTTATGTCTGGATTATATTTTTTATGCTCTTAAAATTTCTCTAAAAATTTTATTTACTACAGTTGAGCGAAATATGCGGCTGTCATAGTCTTGTCTGTGTCTGCGATTGGTCCGATGGTGCACCCATCTCCCCTTTTATGTGAACACGCTCGTCACTAGATTGGGAACCCCTGGGTTGATTTAACGAATTGATAACCACCGTTGGTACATCTCTTATCTAGATCGCAATTGATAGATTAAGTGATGCCAGGTAATGAAAAAAAATCCAGGGCATGTTGAACTTGCTTCATAGTATAGGCCCCGGATGTGTAGTATATTGTTTATATTATATGCACAATTTAAGTAGAATCATCGCCTTACTGTAGTTAGCTTGAAACCTGAAGTGTTCTCAAGGCTTATTGCAGGCATTCCCTTCAAGCGTCAGACAAATGTGTGACGTATAGTTTGCTAAAGTAGAGGAAGTTCTGTTGACACAGCTGTCAATTAAACCAGAGCTATAACTTTGTCAGTTATCCACCAAATGGTATAAAACACTATTAAATCAACAAATTATTCTAGCAGTATTCTAACAGTCGTCCATGCACGGGCATAACTCTGTTTTTTCTCACATGTCAATCCAGTCTATATTATCTTTGTTCAACTAAGCAAACAAGCCTTAATGTCAATCCCTGTAATGTTATGATAGCCAATGACACAGCTTTGTATAACAGATCCATACAATACACATAGCCTTTGCTTTGTAGTTTGCTAAATAACCATTGCATCCGTCAAGCAAAAGCAATAAGAATAAGCATCTAGAAATAATTATTGTTTAAATGCTGAAATCATGAATCGATCTTGTGATCCACAGTTTATTTTATTTAATGGACTCCAGGGAAAAAAAGTTAAATTACAACAGACGGTGGAAAAAAGTAAAGCGGCTACATGGATCATCACAAAATGAACCTGAAAATGATGCAGAAAACGCTGCTTGTGGAAGTGCAGGAATAATGTTTGGTGATTTGGTCAGAACTACTTTAGATGACAGTTTGTCTGACAGTTTGTCTGAAATATGCCATGAAAACCAAATCCCAGCCTCACCTGATGATTCAACAAGTGAGGAAACCAGTGTTCTCATTCATCTGATCAGGATGAGTCACTGCTAAATTTTCTTCGGAGGTGGGCAGTGCAGCACACCACTCTACTCTCTGGATTAAGGTGCCACAGTCGTCCCGACTTGTCTAAATCTGGAAGAACGCTCATGAAGACACCAAGATTGGTGGAGGTTGAAGCAAAATCAGGCTTGCAATATGTGCATTTTCAGCTCCAGGAAGAAATGATAAGACACCTTGACTGCTATCCAGACCATGTCAATGAGCAAGCTGAAAGAGTTGGAATATCATTGAACATTGATGGCTTGCCTTATTTTAAGAGCAGTAAAGCAATGCTTTGGCCCATCCTGTGTGCCATTTACTTAGAGCCTCCAGTGATTTTTCCTGTCACCTTAACATTTGGCCCCTCAATGCCCAGCGATTTGAAAGTCATGGATGACATGGTCAATGAACTGCAAGTCATTTTAAGCAATGGAATTGATTTTCAAGGCCAAACGATTGCTGTGGATCTGAGATTAGGGATGCTCATTTCGGGTAATTTTCCTGACCGACAACCGGAACTCGTTAACCGATTATTACCCGTTAACTGATAAGATTATAAGATTCAATTGGCTTTAAATAAAAAATTAAATTGACGAGTGTCTGTAACCCGTTAAATATACAAACATTTTTTTTCACAGATTTGTTTTAATGTCTAAACAGCATACAGAACAGATCAACAACAGCTGCCGGGTGCACCAGCTTTGCGTACAAGTTCACTCGGGGGCAAAGTCCACACTAAACGATACGATGAAACTAGTTCGTTTCATAAAGCTGTGTTGATGTTTGGTTTCACTTTCATTTTCACACACGTAAAGTCCACACCAACCAAAATATTGTCGCAGAAAATTCGTCGCAGACGTTTTCACTTTCTGTTTTCAGTCAAAGGACATCAAGGCTACTTTCCTTTGATTTAAAACAGAAAGTGAAAACGCCTGCGACGAATTTTAGTAGCCTTGATGCAGTGTTTACCGAGTTGTCAAATTATAGAATGAAAACACTCGGTGACAATCTGGAACAAGGTCGTTGCTTACAGGAGGCCTATTGCAAATAAGGGCTATATTTCATTAACACAAAACAAAATGTTGATAACGCTTGCTATGTGTTATGTTACTAACTATACAATAACTGCCGAGTGCTCCCATTTCATTGAAATTACCATTACGGTCCTCTCCGAAAATAAAATGCTTGTTGTCAATCACTGTGTGTTGTTTTGAAGGTAACCTCATTTTGTCGGCTATAATGCATCAGGAGCATGTTGAATTATTGCCAAAAATAATATATGCTTCCCAATACGATAGCGTTATACGTTTCTGTACATGAAAAAATGAAAGCGCAAGTTAATATCACAGTCACCATAAATGTTCAAGGCATGTCATTTTAAATGAAGAACACGTTGCAGATGCAAAACAGACAACCGGTATATTTCGCTGCTCATTACCTACATCTCCCCACCTTTCAAAACGAAGCGCCCGGCTCTGGTTGCGCGTGTCAACGCGCCACGTGATTTAACTAATATAGGCTACATATACGTAAAAAAAAAAATACTTCTTAACCGTTTAACTGGTAGTTTTAATCGGTCAAACGTTTTAGTTTCGGTTAACGGTTAAACGGTCAATATGAGCATCCTTATCTGAGATGCATCATCTGTGATGCTCCTGCCAAGGCAATGGTGAAGAATGTTAAGCACCGGGTACAATGGTTGTGACAAATGCACTCAACGTGGAGTTTGGCTAGGTAGGATGACCTTCCCCGATGTTGAAGATTTAACGCTTGTAACAGATGAGTCCTACAGGAGGACAATGGAAGAAAATCATGAAGAATCATGTACCAGCATTTCACCCATATGCTGCCTCCTAATTGATATGGTGGCACAGTTCCCAATTGACTACATGCATCAGAGCTGCCTGGGGGTGATGATAAAGCTAATGACAGTGTGGGTAAGGGGAGAGCGCAGAAATAGATTGTCAGCTGGACAAACCCAAGAAGTGAGCAGAAGGCTGCAGGAGTTGAGAGGAGCAGTGCCAAACTGTTTTGTAAGAAAAGCCAGAGGGATTGAGGACATTGACAGGTGGAAGGCAACAGAACTAAGGCAATTTGCTGCCTACACAGGAAAAATCGTTCTGAAAGGAATATTGGATGATAGTCTGTATGTAAATTTCCTTTGCTTTAGTGTTGCTTTGTGTATCCTTCTGTGCCCAAACCTTGCTCAGAGGTATAATAGCATCGCAGAGGACCTTATGAAGACATTTGTGACTGGATGCAAGGAGTTCTATGGGGAACAATTCATTGTATACAATGTTCACTCCATGGTTCACTTGGCATCTGATGCCAGACACTACGGAAGCCTGGATGCATGCAGTGCATTCCCTTTTGAGAACTACCTTCAAAAGCTGAAAAGATTGGTCAGATCAGGTAGAAAACCCCTAGTCCAGATAGCAAAAAGAATACGAGAAATTCAAGTTCAGAAGAAAGACCTGACCATTCAAGCCCCTGTCATTCAAACAAATCGGCCAAACAATGCATACACCCTGGATGACAACACATGATGTTAGGTTATCACCACAGCAGAAGAGAAAGATGTAAATGGTGGTTTGGTGTTTGTTTGCAAGATCTACAGCAGGACAGAGTCCATGTTTTTGAGCCCATGCAATTCCAAACTGATCGGATGTTGTAAAAGTCAACAAAGCAGGCGGAACAGGAAGATCCCTGGAAAAAAAAAGCTAGGAATAAGATAGGAATTTTGGGTTTTCATGAGCTGTAAGCCAAAATCATCAGTATTAAAACACTAAATTACAATATTTCAGTTGGTGTGCAGTTAATCTAAAATATATGAAAGTTTAATTTTTATTATTACATTATGGAAAATAATGAACTTTATCACAATATGCTAATTTCTCGAGAAGGACCTGTATATTATTTTATCGGCTATAATTCATCATGCTCCTGATGCATTATAGCTGACAAAATAATGTTACCTTAAAAACAACACACACAGTGATTGACAACACGACCAAAATGGTAATTTCAATTAAATGGGTGCGCTCGGCAGATATTGTATAGTTAGTAACATAACGCATAGCAAGCGTTATCAACATTTTGTTTTAATGAAATATAGCCCTTATTTGCAGTAGGCCTCCTGTAAGCAACAACCTTGTTCCAGATTGTCACCGACTGTTTTCATTCTATAATTTGACAACTCGGTAAACACTGCATCAAGGCTACTTTCCTTTGATTGAAAACAGAAAGTGAAAACGTCTACGACAAATTCTCTGCGACAATATTTTGGTTGGTGTGGACTTTACGCCAGTGTAGTTTAGTAAAACCAAACATTGACACAGCTTTAGTATGAAACTAACTAGTTTCATCGTACCGTTTAGTGTGGAATTTGCACCCGAGTGAACTTATACGCAAAGCTGGTGCACCCTGCAGCTGTGGTTAATCTATTCTGTATGCTATTTAGACATTAAAACAAATCTGTGAAAAAATCTTTTGTATATTTAACGGGTTACAGACACTTGTCAATTAATTTTTTTTATTTAAAGCCAATTGAATCTTATAATCTTATCAATTAACGGGTAATAATCGGTTAACGAGTTCCGGTTGTTGGTCAGGAAAATTACCCAAAATGAGCATCCCTAGCTGTTACTATTTGTTTTTTAAGATAAAAATAAATGTATGTATTTTTACAGTTCGCTCAGATGAAAATGATTTTGTCAGCCTATTTTTTGTCAACCCTTTGAAGAAAGGTATAGTACTGGTACTAAATTACAAGTTATTTAATTACTTCTGAAATATTTAGTCATAATCCAATAACTAATGCCATTGTTTTTTTTTTTACAGCACCCGCTTCTCATCCCATTGATGGTAAATCTACTTACAATTTGTTTTCCAAATGTTATTTAAATAACATTGCTAAATGTAAATGTAAATAATTAACTTTGAAATAATGTTTGGTCTGATGTTACATTCTGATGCATTTGTCTGTCAGAATCTTCCCCACCCAGCCGTTCTGCAAGAGAGACCCATAGCAGAGGTAAGACTTACAGTAACTTAATAGAATTTAAATCGGTGACACATTAAGAAAGTCTTATTGTTTTGTCATACTTCGAGAGGCTGACCTTCCAAATTAAGTGTTACACTGAGGCCAGTTGTTAATACGGGATCTAGTTTATATTTCAGAGCCTTCTCCACCCAGCTGTTCTCGTAGAGAGTCCCATAGCAGAGGTAAATGGCTTAAAGTAACTTAATTGTATTTAAATCATTGAACTATTAAGACAATCTACCTTATTCTGTCGAGTCATACTTCCGGAGGTTAACCTTTCAAATTAAGTGACACTGAGGCCAGTTATTAAGACGTGATTTATTTTTGGGGTTTTGTGTGGCGTAGTGGGCTACGTTGCTGCATTGCAGGCAGGGATGGACTGGCCATCGGGAGGATTGGGAGTTTCCCCAAACGGCCGGTCCATTCCGGGCCGAACGAACTGTCATATTTTACTTTGACAGCCGGTCGGACGTATTAAAACACGTGACAGTAGGCTAAAATGGACCGGATGTTGCATCCGCAAAACTGCGCTCTGGCTCGGCCGTCAAATCGAGAGAGAGTTCCTCTATATTCAGATGAGGAGAAACCCAGAGTGAATGAATGACGAACGTGGGGAGCGACAGATACAGCGCACGCGCAGTCCGGGGGGCGAATCTTTGTCCCATGGATAGATAAGCCAAATCATCTACCTTCCCACTTTGTTTTCCAGCAACTCCTTGTACAGATCGGTCACATGAAAATTTTATCACAAAAATATAGTTGGTGAACGTAATCATCCAATAAATGATCTGAATCAGAGCTTCTGCATTGGATGAGCAGTGTGAAAAGAATCGGCAACATGTTGTTGGATGAACCATGTGAGCGTCCCTCACCATCCCACATCTGTCCAAGGAGTTGCAGAGCTGCCGACACGGCAGGGTCAGTAGGAATTGGGCAGGAGAAAAATGGGGGGAAAACAAAAACACGTGATCTACTTTGTCTTTCAGAGCCTTCTCCACCCAGCCTTTCCCATAGCAGAGGTAAATGGCTTACAGTAACTTGATAGTATTTAAATCATTGAAACACTAAGACAGTCTACCGGATATTGATGTCATTCTTCCGGAGGCTAACCTTTTAAATTAAGTGTGACACTGAGGCCAGTTTTTAAAACGTGATCTATTTTGTCTGTCAGAGCCTTCTCCACACAGCTGTTCTCCAAGAGAGTCCCATAGCACTGGTAAATTGTATACAGTATCTTAATTGTATTTAAATGCATTAAAGCATTCACATGGTAGCAATAGACATTATGTTGTTGTAATGCTGTAGCCTAAACTTTTAAGTAAACCTAAAAATATATTACATTCATTAACATGTTAATTTATCTTGAGTCTTGGAGCTTTCTCCTAACTGTTCTTCAAGACTTTCACAAAATGTCTTTACACTTCTTCCAGCCTCACCACCCAGAAGAGGACCTACCCCTTATAACAGTAAGTAAACATTGGCATGTTACAAGTATACTAGCATTGGAATTTGAGATCATTCAGAAATGTTAATGTTTGCGATTGAAATTTCACCAAGATTACATTAAATTGATTAGAAAATGCATTACCAATGTAGCAAATGTTTATCATTGTTGGTAATTAGTGATTTATTCAACATACAGTATAACATCAAATCCACTTTGTCAGCAGCCATTACTTCAGTGTTCTAACAATGAACACTTTTTTCTCTGCCGCAGTTAATCATGTTTTGACTATATAATTTCTGCTCAATTCAAGGCCACCAGGTAAAATTAAGGTATCATATACACTGCTCAAAATAATTGAGGGAACACTCAAATCAGACATTGGGGCTCGCTGACCGAAAAATATATTAAAGATTAAAATCTATACTGTACGTTGTGTAATTCGTTGAGGAAAAAAATTATGCAACAGTGTTAAATGGAAACCAAAGTCACCCACCGATTGAGGGCTGGATTTAAACTTGCACGGAAAATCAGTAAACAATTGAAATCGCAGGCTGTTCCAACTTCAGTGCTTGATGATGTTGAGGCAGCATAGCATTCACCACGACATCTTCAGACTATCACATCTGTCACATGCTCAGTGTGAACCTGCTTTTATCTATGAATGGGGCGCTAGTGGCGGACCAGCCAATTCTGGTGTTCTCTGGCCAATCGAGCTGCACAGTGCTGGGCTGTGAGCATAGGTCCCACTAGAGGATGACGGGCCCTCACGCCACCCACATGGATTCTGTTTCTGACAGAAATATGCACACCAGTAGCCTGCTGAAGGTCATTTTATAGGGCTCTGGTAGTGCTCCTCCTTTTCCTCTTTGGACAAAGGAGCAGATACCGGTCCTGCTGCTGGGTTGATACACTTCTTCGGCCCTGTCCAGGACTACTTGTGTAATGGCCCATCTCCTGGTTTCTCCCTCATGCTCTTGAGACTGTACAGGGAGACACATCATCTATGGATGTGCCATCCTGGAGTAGCTGGACTACCTGTGCAACCGGAATTGGCTGCAGGTACCCCATCATGCTACCAGTAGTGACAAGGACACTAGGAAAAAAACTGAAGAAGAATCAGTCAGGATAAGGAGAGAACAACTGTCTGTTGCCACCACATGCAAATTCATTCCCTTTTTGGGGGTCTTGCTTTTGCCTCTCCAGTGCAACTGTTGTCACTTTCATTTGCACCAAAGCAGGTGACACTGACTCTCAGTCGCTTATGTAGGAATGTGATTTTTCCAGATTAATCCGGAATTCCAGATTTTCCGACCTGAAAATGTGACCTACGTGAATCATGCAGATCTGTAATAAAAAGTGGGGCGGGAGGGGGGGTCAAGAGCTGCCGGAGTGAAAAGGAGGGGATATGAGGCTGCAGGGCTCAACATTAAGGCTTGTCCGCTTGTCAAGGAGCTCGTAGAATCACTTGTCCGAATGGACAAGTAAAATTAATTGTAATTTTGTTTGTTCTCAAACAAGTTTTGCTGCACGGTGGTCACATGACACAGACACACTGTTTTCACACTGCTGCAAGTGGTCATTCGCTGTTAATACTTCATCGACAAAAGTAGTCTAAAGCTATGCACATATAAAGGTTGTGATTTATTGCATATAATATACCATTGTGATATTCAAAGTGTTACTGATGTTTAGTAGTTGGACAAAACAATCACATCTTTTATTCAACTGCGCGACAACAATGACCGAAATAAGATGAGCGCGTGCGTGTCGGAAAGATAATTCAGAAGCATTGCGCAAGAGAATATTTCTTTAAAGCGATACTTTGAATAGCATGTTTTAAAAGTTAATTTACCTCCATGAATGTTGTTACCAGTCAGGGTTGGAAATTAGCACACGCGAAAAAAACGAGTTATTTCCCCAGTATTATTATCCAGAGTAGGCAGTAATTAATGTAGAAAATATAAAGGGCAAATAATGTATTACAGATGTGAAGGATTTAATGCGAATATGATACAATCAGGCTATAATGTTATTTTTCGTGATCTAAAAAAGTAAAACAAGTAACCATTTCACGCGTAGTATGTTAATGTTAAGAGCTCGTTAGTGAAAACACGGTGGTGTTCGTTGAGTCTGACTTCTGATAGGCGGCATTCTCGTTTGACCAGATAATCTTAAACACGCACGCACACACAAATGTAACAATGTCGAAATTCTCAATTGCAAACTTAGTTGATTAACAACTGATTCTAAGTCAAGTAGCCGATCTTACTTCGCCATAATATGGTTTCTTATTATTTATCATGATGGTATCATTGCTGAAGAAGCATCTGCTTGCAATTTTGATGGGAGCTAATTAAAACAATGTTTGGATTATTTTCCCAGATGTTTTACAAACAGATTATTATAAAACAGCTACACCTCTAAAGTGTGAAATTACCTACTATTGGACGTCTAAAAGTAGCCAGATAAAAAAAGTAGTAGGACATCCAAAACACTGATTAGCACAATTTGTCAATCTTCTAAAAATCATTTGTCTCACAGACTTGTCTTCACAACATGTATTTTTTGTAATTTGCCTAATAAGATGTATTAATGATGAATTTCATGTATTGAAGCAATATAGAAGAGGCAAATGCGTTTTCATTTTTGAATTCGTAGAATTGGCTGGTAAAATTAGGGCATCCACCAGCCAGTGGCTAAATCAATTTTCCAGCCTGGTTACGATTGAAACTGCAACTGCTTGAGATGGTAACCTTAAAGCGGTAGTTAAAACTTTTATTTCACATATTATGTCTCGGTCACAAAAGTGAAAACAGCTGTAGCAGTAAACCATGTTATTTCTAACTGGGAATATCAATTATACTTGAGAATGTTGTCAAACATATTGCCTAAATAATCTGAGTGACTGTAGTAGTACTTGTTGCCAGTGACCAAAATTTTTGTTTGAGGTGCTGTTGTAAATGTGAGGGCACTTCACGTTGAATTGAATTGCTGCTTTTTAAGAGCAAAGGAGTTTGGTATTTTTCTAGATGGCACTTAATGCCCTGGCCAATGACCTTGATGCCATTGCAAAAATCATTCTCTGAAAGGGAAAAGTTAAAATATACTTTGATACTTTGACAGATCGCTGTAGAGCCTCGGTTAAAGCTGCTCGTGAGCTGATCATCTCTTCCTTCTAGTTATAAATAGCATCAAGTAAACATGAATGAACATAAGAACAAATGTTGTTTTAACCACGGACGGAAAGGCGTTCCAGTGTTACACATCCACCAAATAAGTTATGTTGTAAAAATATATATTTTATTTTTTAAATTCAAATAAGTTGTTCTCATGTATCATAAAAAGTTGGATGTTGCACATCTAGCTGTAAAATAAAATAAAAAATGTTTTTGTTCAAATAAACTGGGTCCTGCTTCTATGGGGGGGGGGGGGGGGGCTGAATGCTCTCAGTATATGTTTCTCCTTTTTTGTCCTTAGCCAATCACATGCCTGCTTATGCTTTCTAACTTGACAGCTATATATATCCCTAAAGTTTAATTGGGTTGGTGTTATGCTGCGATGATTGTGTGTTTCCTTAATTGTTTTGAGCCGTGTTCATTAATATTTCTAGATGATTCTAATATTTTGAACAAGTGTGTATCTTGTTCCTTAGTGTTGTATTTGTTTATTAGGGTCAAATTTACTACAATTAAAATTGTGTAATGTTTGAGTTATGGTGAACATTTTTCATTAAATATAAAAGAAACAAATGTTGACTAATAACTATTAATAACCATTAACTGCCTTGCAGGGTTCCAAACAAAGGTTCTAATGAATTCAGAATTAATATTAGAAAATCAAGTGAAAATACTGTCCAATCAAAGGAAGCTTCTTGTTGGAGTTGAAGACTCGCCAGAAGAAGTCATTCAAAGAAGTTGCAGGACTGTAGAGAAGTTGGAGAACCTCTGCAAGGGTTTGGAAGATGCCACAAAAAGAAACAAGATGGTGTGTATTGTCAGTTTGAAACATGTTCATTGTTTGTCTAATATAGTACAGTAATCGGGAGAATTAGGCAACTGCATGCAAAATGTTATTTTTTCCAGATAAGTTACTTGCGTTCTGTCGGTAGACGGGATCTCGGGGCAACGGTTCAAAAGGTCCTGAGCAAAATTGCCACCAATGAAGTGCTGAAGGTCTACAGCCTGAAAGGGAGGAAAGGAAAGTGCTGCTTCCAAAACCTCACCATTTGTGGGGTGATAAACAGTACGTTCAGTTCAGAATATCAAAACGTTGGAACATACACTTTCAGACGGTTTCTTGGACTGGGTTTAAGCCTATCCTTAGACTAAAAGCAATATCAATGGAGATTTCCATTGAACTTGATTATTTAGTCCAGGGCTAGACTTAATCTGTGGATGCAAAACTGACACCATATGACCAAATGTATGTGAACAAACCAACTATTAGTGGAGGGGAGATAATGCTTCAGGGCTGTTTTTCAGGGTTTGATCTAGGCCCCTTAGTTCCAGTGAAGGGTCATCTTCATGCTACAGGATAACAACATTTTAGACAATTGGGTGCTTCCAACTTTGTATCAACAGTTTGTGAAAGGCTCTTTCCTGTTCCAGCACGATTATTGTCCTGTGCACTAAAAGGGGTCCATAAAGAGATGGCTCAATGAGTTTGGTGTGGAGGAACTCGAGTTAACTGAGCTCTGACCTCAACCCCATTGAACCTTTTCTGATAAATTGGAATGGTGATTGTGAGCCAGGCCTTGTCATCCAAAATCATCATCTGACCTCAAATGCTCTTTTGACTGAATGGGCATAAATTCCCAAAGACACATTTCAAAATCATGTAGAAAGCCTTCCTAGAAGAATGGTGGCTAGTCACAAGGGGGGGGGGGGTTGGAATGGGTTGTCCAACAAGTTCATATGGGTGTGATGGTCAGGTATCCGCATATTTTTGGCCATATAGTATATGTGGTAGGAATGACACTTTCACCAACCTTTCAACTGTAATTGTTTCTGACTACTTAGCCATCTACCCTGAGAAGTGCTGTACCAATTTTCACGCCACTAGCTAAACCCCCGGGCACAGCAGCAATGCTTCCAACCCTGACCACCAGATTCAATTCCTGGCCACCATGGAGCAGAAGCTGTAAATACAATTATTTATAGAAATATATTAATAGATCTTGATGTGTTGTTTTTTCTTCTGTATTTTAACTACAGGAGCTTGCCAACTTAACTTTAAAAAGGTTAAGGAAACTGATGTTGAAGACATTATTGGAGCAGTTCTAAAAATTGCACCCTTTCGGCTAGGAGGGAAGAAACAGGTAAAACGTCACACTACACAACACAAATGAGCCAAGCTAAACCAGTTGTGGCTAGGCTAGCTGCATATTAAACAAAGTTGCAGCATGGGTTTATATGGTATAAACTCCAAAGGAAAGGTATCCCTATATAGGGATGTGTTATTTTCCTACATTAATTTCACATCTCCAGAATTGTCAACATATGGATTCCCTCCTATGCATCTCCTTCCATCAGGGCCAGAGCTATGAGCAGTTAGGTTTGGGTCCATAATTTTACTCAGAATTCAAATGTTAAACAATATCCAGAAAGGGCTACTTAACCAGTTGATGATTGATGCACCTATATCATCTTCATGTACAGTAGTATTTCTTGGTGGGTTGTGAGACTTTTGGACAGCTGTTAAGGTCCTGGGTGACTTTTTACCACTGATTTGAAATAAAAACCTTTATGTGTATATGGTTGAGTTTTTTTATTTTTAAACCACACCGTACTCATATTTTGTGTGTTTTTCAGGTTGTGTATGTGGTTGCAGAGGAGGATGGGGAGGGTATTAGAGAGGAGTACTACACAGACAAGACAGATGTGCATTTGTGTGTGTGTGTATCTGATATCCACGTCCAAAAACACATGTTGGTACCAGATGTTCATTTTGGTTTGGTTTAGATTTAGGTCAGTTTTGGTTTAAGCATACGTTTTAGATTAGGTCAGGGTTTCCAAAAATGGATTATATAAGGTTTTACATGTTTTCCAATTAATATTTGTTTGTATTGTGTTTGTCTGTTTGCAAATCAAATTGCTGATATTTTCCATTTTGTAACCTGCATTAGTTTTAGGTCTAGGGTCTCTATCCCTGGTCCTGGAGAGCCACATTCAGCTTATCAACCAGCTAATTATTACCACCAGGTATGCTAAATTAGGGTTGGTGTGATAACATTAAGTACAGCAGATGACAATAAGGGTGAATCCCATTTCTCTGTCTTAGCCCTTCCCCTTACCCCTTCCCCTTAGTTTTGCGCGTTCATGTGAGAGTAAGGGCTATCCTAATTCTCATTTTGATCTAGGGGTAGGGCTAAGGGGAAGGGGTGCATACCCCTTAAAACCAAGCATTTTCGAGAGCTTACTTGAAACCAAGGGGTACCCAGAATACACTGCGCAACCGGCAACAATGCTAGCCAGCTCATCAAGAGAGTCTAATAAATGTATTTTCGCCTTAAATAATAGACTTAAAAATTACGACAGACTTGTTTTGTGCTCTACACAGTCCTTTGGATATATATTTGCAACCATGTTCTTAATTGAAACTTTTTTTGAAATCGCTAGTTTCGTTACATTGCTGATGTGAACAACATTCCCGCATTTCAATGACTAACCTTGAATGGACACCATGAATGTCTACAGTTTTAATGAAACTACATTAGCAGCGGATTTCTTTTGATATCTTTAAGTTTGTGAGCAACACTTGTCTCCTCTGGTGATGTATCAGCCTGCTAGCGACGATGTATGATAACGTAACTGTAACCAAGTGGTGTCTCATTTCATAGGGGTATGTTTTCAACCCTATCCCTTACCACTCGGTTTCGAGGGGTAAGGGCTAGGGGTAAGACA
>JACXGM010006240.1:0-14510 GCA_016801145.1 Umbra pygmaea | reverse complement strand
GTCCAGGACCAGGGTTGGAGATCTTACTGTTAGGTAAAGTTGAGGTTTGGGTTATGACTAAGTATGGGTTTTTACTAGGAAAAACCCAACTGTGTTAGTGCATGTGCTACAAATGTGATGGATGATATGTTGAAGGTTGTAACCTGCTTTTCAAAATGATAATATAAAAGTATTGCTAGAAATTTTGTGAAACCTTTAGAATTTTCCATATTTCTGCATAAATATGACCTAAAACACAGTCCTAAACGTGGATGAAGAGAACAATATTATACTTGGTCAATTAAGTATTGAGGACGATGATCAGTTATTGCCTGTGAGTGGAAAAGTTATGTGAACCTCAAGGATAAGCAATTAATTTGAAAGTGAAATTGAGTCAGGTGTTCTCAATCAATGGGGTGACAATCAGGTGTGAGTGGGCACCCTGTTTAAGAACAGGGATCTATTAAAATCTGATCTTCACAACAAGTTTGTGGAAGTGTACTATGGCATGAACAAAAGGAGATTTCTGAGGATCTCAGAAAAAGAGTTGTTAATGCTCATTAGGTGAGAAAAGGTCACAAAACAATCTCTGAAGTGTTGGTTTTGTGACTCCAGCAATCCACAGTCAGATGGTGGAGGACATTGACGACCATAGTAATCATCCGCGAGGTCACAACGGAACCCAGTGTAACGTCTAAGCAAATAAAGGCCTTGCTCACATTAGCTAATGTCAATGTTAACGTGTCCAACATTAGGGGAACACTGAACAACAATGGTGTGTATGGTATGTTTGAAAGAAGAAAGCCAATCCTCTCCAAAACGAACACTGCTGCCCATCTGCAGGTTGCTCAATGTGAGAGAGGCCTTTGTTGGTTAGAAGTTACACTCCTTTATGACCTTGTGGACTATTACACCTTGCTCTTGGGAGTGATCTCTTTGGTCCAATTCTCCTGGGAAGGGTAACAATGGTCTTCAATATCCTTCATTTGTACACAATCTGCCTGGCTGGAGTCCAAGCTCTTTGGAAATGGTTGTTGTTTTTTCTCACATGATAAGCAACTCTTGCAATCCTAAAAAACAGGGCCCGTATTTGTCAACCTTCTTAGAATTACTCTTAAGAACACTCCTAAGACTTGACTTAAGAGTAAAAAAATTCTTGGCTCAAAGTTGCCCTTAAAAGTTAGTCATCAAACATCTCAGTCCTACTTTTAGTGAAGTGTAGGACTAAATCTTAAGTGTCAGTCTTAGAGCTGATTCACAACACTTTGCTTTGCCGCAAACGGGATTTTGGATGACTACATAGGCAAGGACCAATCACTGAATAGATATAGATATAAGAATATTCTCAGATAAATGTATATGCAATGGTTGACATTCAACACACATTTGACAATTAATAATTTTCAAAAGAATCAATTATGATATACTGTAGCTGACTACACATTGGAAACTAAAGATCAAAAAAGGTTTCCAAAACGTTTTCCACTATTTCTGAATTACAAATTTCAAACCGGTGTGCTGTTAACTGAACTGCCTATATATAGCCTAGGGTTAATGATATAATCATATAGCCACCATGGATTCCAAAAGAAAACCGAACTGGAGGGAAGAAGAGACCCTACTGCTTGTTGAATTAGTTGAACAGAGGAAACATGTCATAAAAGGCAAGTTCAGCTCAACATTAACCAGCGCTGACAAGAACCAGCGCTGACATTTGAACGCTTCACAGATCTCATGCACTTGGTCACCATCTGACTGCGAGAAGAAATGGTACAACATTCTAAGCAAAAGCCGCTCTGAAATAGCCGCCTTCAAATCCAACATTTTGCGCACAGGTAATTAGGCTACTTAATTTCTTTCCCATTTGTATGCATATGCCTTTTTCCTCTAGCCCTAACTTATTTGCTTGTCGTTTTTATGATAACTAATATTCAAACTCAGGCGGAGGCCCCCCAGGCAAACCACTGAGCGCTCTTTGTGAGGTGGTGCAGCGCATACTTGGGGAGGACAATGTTGTAATCTCCGGAGTGGAGGGGAGCCAGGATCCTGCAACAATGAAACTTGAAATGCTATCACAAAGGTGCGTCCCAGATTATTTTGGGTTAAGTCAATCAATAACAACAATATTTCACATTTCAAACATTTAATTTTTCAGTCATAATGAAGATGCAGGGGATTCGCCTGAGCCGGCCAGCCTAAACAGGGGCGCTCTGCATGCCACCCCTGCTTTGGATGTCCTCCCAAACACCTCAAGTCAGGTATGCCCGGTGGTGGATGACGGCACGGCAGAGGACCCGCTCCCAGATTACCTGCAAGCACTGCGGAAAGAGAAATTAAAACCTTAAATTAAAGTATTGAGACTGCAACACGAATACTACACCCTAGCACTTAAAAGAAGAAAACAAGAGTAACAAATAAAATGGCCTGATAAAATCACTTGTGTGTATTGATGTTACTTTAATTGACACGTATTAATTATGTGTACCCAAAGTGGAGGTTGGCAAAGTGTTGTCTGAAGGCTGCCTGATCACATGGGTTGATGTTGCTCGGAGGGCTGGCATCTCCAGCGTCTCCATCGTTGTCTTCCTCTGGTGGGAGTGGGATGCAGCGCATCTTGCAAATGTTATGCAGTATTACACAAGCCATTATGATGCGACACACTCTTTCTGGGGAGTACCGAACTTCTGAATGTAGAATGTGGAATTTACGCTTCCACTGGCCAATCCCTCTCTCCACCACACTTCGTGTGATAAGATGTGCCCTGTGAATGCGACATTGACACCTTATCGCCTATATTAGGATATAGTGTTATGTTCATAACTTTGAAACAATTCGGTATGAATAGGTTACAAAATAGGCTACCTGTTGTAGTTCATTTGGGCTTCTGTCAGTGGCCTATAGAAAGGGGTGAGCAGCCACCGGCGTAAAGGGTATCCTTCTCCTATGAGATGACACCCCGGTGGCACAAAGTGCCTTTCAAACAGCTGCTTTAAGCAACTTTCATTGAATATCCGGGCATCATGGGTAGACCCAGGCCATTTGGGTACCACATCCAAAATGTTGTAGTCTGCATCAAACACAACTTGTGTGTTGATGCTGTGGTATCTCTTCCTGTTCACATACACGTTCTCGTTTATGCTGGGAGCAATGATCTTTACATGAGTGCCATCAATTGCGTCTACTACTCCTGGGAAGCCGGCTATTTGCATAAATTGTGTTTGCTTCTGTTGTATTACGTGGGGTGTTGTTGGGAAGTCAATGAAACGTGTGACAATGTGTGGAGCTGTAAGTGCCATAATTGTTTCCATGACAATTCGGCTTATTGATGGTTGTGATGGTCCCAAATCATCAGCATTACATTGTTGCATTTTTCCTTTCGCAAGGAATCGAAGCATCATCACCACCTTTACGCAGCAATGCATTTTCAGTTTTGAAAGTGGTGAAATTACGTCCCTCACCAAGTCGCTGACGAAGATAATGCCTGCTCTGTCCAAACGATACCGTTTAATTAACTGCGCGTCGTCAAACAATTCAAAAACATTCTTCCTCTCCTGAAAGATTTGTGCACGTCTCTGTCTCCTCAGTGCCATCACAAGCCCCTACTGGCAACTCTTAACCACTTGAGAGAACTCTCGATCTGTCTTAAATAGCTGGGCGAGTAAGAGCGATTCTTAGCTTTGAGAAATTTGATAACTTGCTTTTACACTTAAGTTTGAGAGTAGGAGTAAATTTTGTCTATTCTCAGCACTTAAGACTAAAATGGCACTTTGAGAAGCTTGATAAATACGGGCCCAGGAATCTATCACATTCTGATATTCACAACACATGTGGCAGTGTACCATGGCACAAACAAAGGAGAGTTGAGGATCTCAAGAAAGAGTTGTTGATGATTCCTCCACATGTGTTGTGAAGATCAGAATTTGATAGATTCTTGTTCTTTAAATAAAACAGGATGCCCACTCACACCTGATTTTTATCCCATTGGTTGAGAAGATCTGACTAATTTCACCTTCATATTAACTGCTTATCCTAGAGGTTGATATACTTTTGCCACTCACATATCTACTTTTAGGACTTGTGTGAAAATCTGATGTTAGGTCATTATGCAGAAATATAGAAAACTCTGAAAGGTTTACAAAGTTTAAAGCTCCATTGTATAGTTGTGGATACTTGTAATATTTACTTGTGATACTATGTACAGATCAGATTGACACTTTGTCTTACTGCATGCATTTTAAATGAATTAAGCCAGTTTTAAATGTGCCATTTTTATATTGATGCATGTGTTTGTGTTTGCAAATGAGATTGCTGATTGTAACTTTAGATATTGAATGATCTTGTAAATTAACTAATGAACTAAGGTTTTGATAATTTGTGTAATCCTGTTTGTGTTTTTCGAAAATCAATTATTTCAAAATATACATTTGATGTCTTCTTGCACCCTAATTAGAAGAATATTCATGGAAAGACATTTAGAAACATCCAAAGAACGGTTGGGAAACCAGCACCAATGTTCCCTAAAGGTTTATATGGATGGTTTTCTACATGTTCATGGAATGTTTTGGGGGGGTTGTATAGAAGTTCCAGGAACAATTCCGGAATGCTCCCTAAAGGTTTCATAGTTTAGAATGTTCTAGGAACGTCCTAGGAACATTCTCTAAAGGTTCCCAGAACATTGTAATCTATGAAACCTTTAGGGAGCATTCCTGAAACTTTCCCGGAAAGTTTATACAACCCTCAAAAAACGTTCTAAGAACATGTATAAAACCATCCATATTAACCTTTTGAGAACATTGGTGAATCGTTCAGGGAACGTTTGTTTCCACAACCAAAACAAAACATTTTCCAAACGTTCTGTGAACCAACTTTTGCTAGCTGGGTAGCTAGCAACAAGTTGAGCATAACACAGGCTAATTGAACATACCAGAGGCTATCTGAAATGACATGAATAAAACAATAACACTTACCAATAGATATGAATGAAGGACTCCCTACACACTGATACTCCATGTACCATGTATATAGTTATCTGCCGTTTACTTTCTGTCTAAACACTCACATGGTGGCGTTTCTCATCTCGCTCATGCTTATAGAAACCGTGTGTAACACCATCAGCATCATCAGGTCCTTTTCTCTTTCTGACAATGATGCCATGTTTGCCCTTACTGTGTATATACTGTATATTCTGGAGAGAAGTGTTTTGCTAGACAAGACGCAGCTCCCTCGTTCTTTCAACTCTCCCCACACTTTCATGATATTCTCCATCTCCTTGTTGTAGTTCCTTGACAGTATTTAAAATGTAATCGACTTGTTGAGTTACAACAGAGTTCATTTCTTCAAAATCGCTGTCCAGATTAGAGTCAGTAATCTGTAGAGTCAATTTGATAACTTGCTTTTACACTTAAATTTGAGAGTAGGAGTACATTTTGTCAATTCTCAGCAATTAAGACTAAAATGACACTTTGAGAAGCTTGATAAATACGGGCCCTGGTGTATAGTGCCATTCATCTGGTTGTGGAAAACAGAATGCATTCACCACATCCGAAGTTCTAAAATGTGTTCGGATTATAATGATGCTAGAAAATCATTTTTGGTTCAGCTTTTTCTGCTGAAAGGACGGACCAACATTTAGCATTTTAGCAGTCCTTGGTATTTAGAGGTTCAATTTGTGTTTGACAGGTGCTGCTGTAGTTTGATAGGTGATAGTAGTAACATCAAGGATTTTGGTGTATCATGGTGATTAAAATTGACAAGTACATAAAGACACAAAAGTACTAACTACATTATCTGATATTTCTTTGTCAACACTTAAGTATGGTAACATTTACGAAATTATATTGATGTTGATTAAAGCCAAAATAGACACTTTTAATCATTTAGAAATTTTATCAAATGACCAAAGTCTTCTTGTATTACTACAATATTGTGTATGTTCCTATAGTTCAGCAAAAACAAATGTAGCTTAAAAGACTTTTATTTCACATTGAAATGACCATTAACTTCAAACCATTTAAAAAAAAAAAAATTAATGTAGTTCACCTTTTACAATCCAGTGTAAATTCTAAACACAACACAGCTATGAGTCAATGAAAAGGCAAACTTCACTGTCTGCATAATTAAGAGGTAGTTGAATCTCTAGTGCCACATTTTTAAAATTATAGTAGAACTGGTTGACATTACTAACCATAATATAAAAATATAGCTTCACATCTACAGCTTAAAGCACTCGTGGAGCACTGTTCAGTCAAGTCCAAATGTGTGGGTAAAGAAATAAAAGCTGCAATTACAATAAGTGAGCATAGTGTTTAGGTATTATATAGTCCAGGAGCAATTATTCATAATGAGTTCTTGTGTGTGAGACATTTCATATGTTGCATGCTCACATTCTGGTGAAAAATAGTTAATAGTTAGTTAACAGTTTATTGGTTTACTTGGACAATATGAAAGGGACAAAAGGCAACCTGGCTAATTGCAAAAATGTAAATTGGTCCCAGTAACAAGCATAAGTATGTAATGCTCTTGGAACAGCACACTGATAGTAACTATATTAACGAAGAACTAGGAACGCTACTGTTTTAAACTATTTACAATTTTGTACAATATTTTACAACTACGTCCGACGGGGAAAGAGAGCGTCAACGACCATGGTTGTGGTAAGACTGGGGTGGTAAGGGAGGAAAAAACATATAATAGAGGGTGTAGGGCAGTGGTCCTCAAACCCTTCCATGGAGGGCCTAGTGTATGCAGGTTTTTGCTTTTACCTTGTACAACCCTGATGGAGTAGCTCACTAATTGGTTAGTATATCCCCTCACCTGGCAGTCTGGGTCCTAATTATGCCTTAATTGAAGGGAAAGACCAAAAACCAGCATACATTAGGCCCTCCATGGAAGGGTTTGAGGACCACTGGTGTAGGGAACAAGGAAGAGCAGAGCTGGTAAGATGAACAGTGTTATGGCTACAGTTAAATAAATAAAATAAATTATACTATTTTTATGACACTCATCACAAAAGGCATGATTTAGGGGCTTTGGAGTAAAAAGAAATATCAACCTTAAAATTCAACTTCAAAAGGGAACAACAAGACATTAACATTTCACCCTTGTTGAATTTGGGCTTTAATAGATTCTGCCAAACCGTTTTAAAAAATATATAACTTACCTTAGTGGTGAAATGAACTCAATCGTGCAAAAAAAGCCCAGGAGTGTCAAACCTTAGTTGAGGGTGTTTAACAAAGCTGCCACTTAAACAATTAACGTATGTAGCCACAACACTGTTCACAAACCTGTGAGCCTTGTCGATCTTCCCCGGATTGGCAACACTCCTCCACCTGCATCTCTGGGTGATGCCAGAGAAAATGAACTTCATGCCTGGATACTGCAGGTAGTGGTGATGCAGGTCCCCTTTCATTCCTGCGACGAGGTTGACGTCATTCATTCCTGCGATGGACTGATGGCGCGGACAGTAGCTAGACCATTGTGGGTACAGTTAACCAAACGTTCTAAGATACTTGTTTATACTTTTGCCAATAGTTAGCATTAGATAATGGTAAGTATTGACCCTTTTTTTTGCACTTCGATTTGCAGAAAATCTACGTGAGCATGTTTTACCTTACCACAAGTGGCAAGCTAACATTACAGACAGTTTTGGTAACTTCAGATACATTTACCACAAGTGGCAAGCTAACATTACAGACAGTTTTGGTAACTTCAGATACATTTACTTTACAAGGTGACTCCACATATAGGTAACATGCTGTAACTGAGGCAAATATATATTTAAAACCTAGCGAAGTTAAATCTTACCTCGAGTTATGTAGGCTAGCTTTCAGCAGCAGTAGCACCCAGATTGCCAGTGAGTGTGTGTAACGTAGAGTGTAAGCAGCGTTGCCAACTCTCAGCTAGCGTCACAGTCAGATCATAGAGTTAGATACAGCCCAGATACCGCCCAAAAGTCTATGGCTCCTCCCTCACTCCTCCCTCTCGTCTAAAATTGTCACATCCGCAACCAAGATGTCTGCGCCCGTAACGGCAAATTCGGTGACCCAAATCAGATTTTAACAAACCAATGGGTGATGTCACACATGGCTCCATCCATTGATTATACAATATATGATCCATACACGGAAAATCTAAGTTCATGTAGCCTAGTGCCATACGATGACTAAGCTGGTGAAGAACAATAAAATTTGCAGCTTGTGAGAGCAAGAACTGCAAATGAAACATTTGCATCTCACACAGTGTTCATTTGTTTTATTCTGTCTATACAATTTTGGACATGACAGTGTCTTCTTTGCTCAAAACAGATAAATTACATGAAGATTTTTGTTGTTGTTGAATGAACTTTATAACAGTAGAATACAAAAACAAATATACACTTCTCCAAAAAATAAAGGGAACACTTAAACAACACAATGTAACTCCAAGTCAATCACACTTCTGTGAAATCACACTGTCCACTCAGGAAGCAACACTGATTGACAATCAATTTCACATGCTGTTTTGCAAATGGAACAGACAACAGGTGGAAATTATAGGCAATTAGGAAGACACCCCCAATAAAGGAGTGGTTCTGCAGGTGGTGACCACAGACCACTTCTCAGTTTCTATGCTTCCTGGCTGATGTTTTGGTCACTTTTGATGGCGGTGCTTTCACTCTAGTGGTAGCATGAGATTGAGTCTACAACCCACACAAGTGGCTCAGGTAGTGCAGCTCATCCAGGATGGCAAATCAATGCAAGCTTTGGCAAGAAGGTTTGCTGTGTCTGTCAGCATAGTGTCCAGAGCATGGAGGCGCTACCAGGAGACAGGCCAGTACATCAGGAGACGTAGAGGAGGCCGTAGGAGGGCAACAACCCAGCAGCAGGACCGCTACCTCCGCCTTTGTGCAAGGAGGAGCAGGAGGAGCACTGCCAGAGCCCTGCAAAATGACCTCCAGCTCGCCACTAATGTGCATGTGTCCACTCAAACAGTCAGAAACAGACTCCATAAGGTTGGTATGAGGGCCCGACGTCCACAGGTGGAGGTTGTGCTTACAGCCCAACACCGTGCAGGACATTTGGCATTTGCCAGAGAACACCAAGATTAGCAAATTTGCCACTGGCGCACTGTGCTCTTCACAGATGAAAGCAGGTTCACAATGAGCACGTGACAGATGTGACACATAAGGAAGGCATTGATGCTATGGACTGGCCCCCCCATTCCCCAGACCCAAATCCGATTGAGCACATCTGGGACATCATGTCTCGCTCCATCCACCAATGCCACATTGCACCACAGATTGTCCAGGAGTTGGTGGATGCTTTAGTCCAGGTCTGGGAGGACATCCCTCAGGAGACCATCCGCCACCTCATCAGGAGCATGCCCAGGCGTTGTAGGGAGGTCATACGGGCACATGGAGGCCACACACCCTACTGAGCCTCAAAGGTTTTCCCCTTTAATTTTGAGTGTGACTCCATATCCAGACCTCCATGGGTTGATAAATTTGATTTCCATTGATCATTTTTGTGTGATTTTGTTGTCAGCACATTCAACTATGTAAAGACAAAAGTATTTCATATGGTTAGTTCATTCATTCAGATCTAGGATGTGTTATCTTAGTGTTCCCTTTATTTTTTTTTAGCAGTGTTTTATAATATTCATGGATAGCTATGCTGTAGTAACCTTTTTTCCTATTTGTTATCTTTTGTAGAATAAGAATTCTTAAGTCTATCTAATGAAAATCCACTACAGTGAATTTATTCATAGATAATAATTAGACCGCCAACAATAATATTAATCATTACACTATTGTTTTTAAACAAGTACTTGATCAGATGACGATTTGATTTCTAGTGCTTGTTTGATCTGGGTCGCGGGGATGTGCCAGACAAAATAAAATGTTGTTATGCTTCTGGAAAATCCATTAGACTGCCAACACTATTATTTAGAGGTAGCACAATTGAAAATAGATAGAAAATATAAACTGGGATGAATATTAGATAATTATATTGGTTGAAAATGGTTAGGATTGGGCTAGTAAAGTTAGGGAAATGTGCCATGCAGTGGGTGATGCAAGTACATTGTTTGAAGCAATATTCAATTTGTAGCATTAAGCTGATCCTACCCCCCCCAAAAAAAACTATTATTCATCCTTGTATAACTTGCGGTCATAGCCTATTCATATTCTAAATAAAAAGGAAACTTTTTTTTCAGTTTAATTTCTTTTTGGACAGCAGAATTGCTGTAGTGAGCAGATGCAAATAAATAACTTCGTAGTCAGTGTAATATATCCGACATGTAGAATTACATGAGTAACGCGGCGTCATTCGGCCAATTGTGATTTTAAAACTTCATCATAATGGTAGAATAGTAAACAATAAATATGTATAATACAAATATTATTGAATTACTTATTATGCTACAACATAAATATAACATAGGAAAAATGTTGAATTATATGAAGCAGAGTGTCGTAGTTGTAAAATAATCAGCGATAATTCTAAAACACACGATAGCCAGTCACTTCAATTATTACATTATATTGCAAAGACTAAAGTAAGAAATATTTTAGGACATGATACACAATATTTAGAAAATTCTCAGCTAGGGCTAAAGATCTTTTGTCTGAGGTTATTGGTTATTCAGCCATTGACAGCATTCATTCAGTTAGAGGTACTTAGCGCCTGGGTTGCTTAGTGCCTGGGTACCAAATAATTGGCTGAGTACCAACGTTAGGAGGCGTCTGATTTTGGCAGTTTTAGTAGGAAATAGGGGTTAAAAACAAGGAAATCATCTGTAAATAGCTTTCTGTTTGAGATTTTTGAAATTAGACAACATAATAATGTAAAATACACATATTTAGGAAAAGTCAAGGAAGAAAGAGGGTGTGACTTTAAAAATCACAGATTTATTTTAATTACAAATTCAAACAGCAGATGGCATTGGCGTTTGGCGGTTCTAGTGTTAAGAGGCTAACACCTCTGCTGGCTTCCAGGCGAATTACATCAACAAAATGGCGGCATAAATACGAACAATAGAGTCAGACATATGGTCAGATATTTGCTTGTCATTACATTATTAATATTTTACCGGGACGCCACTGCATTTTCCAGCAGGACAACGCCAAACCACATTCTGCCCGTATTACAAGTGCATGGTTGCGTAAGCAGAGTGTGGGGATGCTAGAATGGCCTCTCTGTAGTTGTCATGTTTAGTGTTGGTGTATGAGAGGGAGACTCGACAAGCAGGTAGATGGAACGTTTGTAGTTTAATGTGGAACCTCCAGGAGTACACATTCGTGTCTATAGTTGCAGGTGAACAAACGTGGGCAATGCATACTGAATAAGCTACACTCAAAAAATGATTATGGCTCCCTGTAACTCTTACAAATGTATATAATGTTGACTTAATTAAAATACATGTCGTTTAATATCATACCCAATTTTTAGTAATTAGTTTAACGTGAATCTTTCAGAATACTATTCATTGTTTCACCTATTAAATATATTTATGTTAGACGAAAGCCACACGCATTAGTTTATCTGACGAGCATCCAATACGCATGCGCAAGACACTACCACTAGAAGATTCTGTCTTACTTTTGCCAGCAAACCACATGGCTGTGGTTTAACCTCAAGAACAGATCGCATCAAGTGTGAAGTCCATACTTTCGGTAAGATTATTCATTTGTATCCAACTATATTATTATTCATAATTTGTATTTTTGGGAGTACATTTTATGTGAAATATTTCATGTTATCTTTCATTCACAATGGTGAAAGCAAGCTACTGCAGTTACCTGTACATTGCTTATAGCTAGCAATGGTCAGCTAGCAACCATTTATATAACGTCAAGCAAGGCATGGAATTAGCTTTCGTCTTACAGGAACAATTAGTACAGGAACATTCTCCCGGAGCAACCTTGTCATCTTTTGTGGTGATAAATGTGAAATAAATGTGTGCACACATCCAATCAGAGCTGGGTCCTAACCATACATGTTGTCACAGTAAAAGAAAATTTAAAGGCAAGCTGTAATCAAAGCAAACTCCTGATTATAGTAAGTGAATCATTCTACACACACACACACACACATATTATTTGCATAAGTCTTATTATTCTGTGGTAAGATTGTTGCTCAGACAACAATATTCAATATTTTTTTTCACCTGTTCAGGTACTTGAATGTGGCAGTGTAAAGAGTGTGCCGTATCAGTGTCTAGCAGGTATCTCTTATTAAAACATTTTAAGTTAACTTCCCCCATAACTCATGGTCATTACCTTTAACCATGTGCATACACATATTGTCCATGTAAATTTAGGACATGGAATAAGCTACTGAACCACACTTAAAAAGTCCATGCCCATCAAGAAAATCCAAAGCCACTACAAAAATCCACTTTCCAATGTCAGGTGTGCCAATGCAGGGAACTTGGATCAGAAAAATATTATTTTCTCCTTATTAATGGACATCTCAGGCACAATTACTTGCATGTTTCTAGGATGCAATTTTCAAACAAACACTTATGGTACATTTAACTCACACAAAAACAGAAAACACAATCCCCATACATTAAGAGACTTTAAACCAGGTTTTGTCACAAGTAGGCAACTGCAACCATCCTGTAGTTCTGCAGCTGGGCCCACACAATCTGTAGATGAAGACACATTTTCTGATGCAATTGGCGGTGATGGTAATGATGCTGTAGCAGTCTACCCGCCTAAGTTCATAGAAGAAGCAGTTGCCTGCATTTTATTGAAATTGGAAAACATTATCAATGTTCCATACTCAGCTATTGATGAAGTCCTGTCTGAACTTCACTACCTCTTAGGCTCAGCATCTGTGCCCATCACCAATAACATTGTTTCTGACAACAATACACAACCATTAGAGATGGTACTTTCAAGAAAAATGGTTTCTTGTCAGAACATGAGTTGAGAATACTTATTACTTAGTATATAGATGACTTTGAGCTTTGTAACCCTCTTGGAACCTCACGGAAGAAGCATAAACTGTGTGGTGTTTAATGGGTTTTGAGTAATTTGCCACTGGGGTCTCATTCAACATTAACCTCAATTTATTTAGCAGTTCCATGTAAGTCGGATGACATAGTCGGATGTAAAGACATACGGTTATGGATAAGTGTTAGAACCTCTCTAAAAACATTGGAACAGTATGGTGTCATTATCACTCAGCTTGGTCAGTTTGTAAAAGAAACAGTACAGTGTGAAATAGCAGACAAACTTGGAGCCCACGGAATAGCTGGATTTGTTGAGAGTTTTTCTGGAGGACCTATAGGTTTTGTACTGGAGATAAGTTGGGATTTTAGTATAAGGAAGTTAGTTCAGGTGCTTTCAGACTTAGAACAAAATAACTCCATGAAGCACATGTCAAGTCTTCACAGGAGACGGCAACCATTTGCTATGGTGTTTAGAAACAATGTGTTTGAACTGAGCACCTTGCACATTTTCATGTAACAACTGGCTATCCTCCTGATATTGTCCATGATTTATTTGAAGGTGTTGTTCCGGTGTTGTTCCGGTTGAACCTGTTGATTTCCAAAAAGTATTTCACCCTTGAAAGTCTAAACACATTGATTCAGAAGTTTCCATATAAGTGGGTGGATAAAAGCAATCAACCTCATGTTATCCTGCGCTCTTTCATCTCTAAAAAGACTCCCGGTGGCAATGCACATGAAACATGGAACTTACTGAGATTGCTTCCCTTTATGATCGGACCAGTGGTACCTGAGGACGAGCAAGTCTGGCAGATCATTCTAGACCTGAAAGACATTGTTGAAGTGGTTGTACCTCCTGTTTAAACAGATGAGACAATTGCATATCTAGAGGGAAAGATTTCTGAGCACAGACAGCGCTATCTTGAACTCTTCCCTGATGTGAAACTCTTGCCTAAACATCACTATCTTGAACACTATCCACAAATTATTCGTTTCTATGGATCTCTAGATGCACTGCGGACAATGCGATTTGAAGCTAAACACAGCTTTGTTAAACAGGTTGCTCACCATACCAATTGCTTTAAGAATATAGCACATTCACTAGCAGTGATTCATGATTGTCTATCATACCCATTCTTCCAGTTTCACAAGGTCTTTTTTGGAGGTAACAAATGTTTCATTAATGCCTGTGGATGTCCTTAATGAGAAAGAAGTATATGCTCTTAAGCAAAAACACCCAGAATTGACTGAGGTTCATCTAGCCAAAAGTGTTACTAACAATGGCATACATTATAGTACAGGAATGCTTGTTGCTCACAGATCTGCGGGTGTAATGCCAGAATTTCTAGACATTTTCCAATTGTGTGTTATTAAAGGAATACTTCACCGCTGGACAGATTTAATATATATTTGAAATGGGTCTTTTATGTATTAGAAATGTTATAAAGTTTATAAGTTGGTGCCTTCTGGTTCAAGAAAAGCCAGAAAATGTAGTTTGGGTGAAATTGGATGAAATACAACAACTCCCAGAATGCACTTGCTTCAGTGCTCTACGAAGCCACTCCCAAGCCACGCCTACCGGTTAGAGAGGCAGGAGT
>JACXGM010006239.1:0-33218 GCA_016801145.1 Umbra pygmaea | reverse complement strand
AACAATGCCCAATTGGCACTAAGGGGCCTAAAGTGTGCCAAGAAAACATCCCCCAAACCATTACACCACCACCACCAGCCTGCACAGTGGTAACAAGGCATGATGGATCCATGTTCTCATTCTGTTTACGCCAAATTCTGACTCTACCATCTGAATGTCTCAACAGAAATCGAGACTCATCAGACCAGGCAACATTTTTTCAGTCTTCAACTGTCCAATTTTGGTGTGCTCTTGCAAATTGTAGCCTCTTTTTCCTATTGGTATTGGAGATGAGTGGTACCCGGTGGGGTCTTCTGCTGTTGTAGCCCATCCGCCTCAAGGTTGTGCGTGTTGTGGCTTCACAAATGCTTTGCTGCATACTTTGGTTGTAACCAGTGGTTATTTCAGTCAAAGTTGCTCTTCTATCAGCTTGAAGCTGTCAGCCCATTCTCCTCTGACCTCTAGCATCAACAAGGCATTTTCGCCCACAGGACTGCCGCATACTGGATGTTTTTAGAAATGTTTTAGAAATGGTTGTGCGTGAAATCCCAGTAACTGAGCAGATTGTGAAATACTCAGACCGGCCCGTCTGGCACCAACAACCATGCCACGCTCAAAATTGCTTAAATCACCTTTCTTTCCCGTTCTGACATTCAGTTTGGAGTTCAGAGATTGTCTTGACCAGGACCACACCACTAAATGCATTGAAGCAACTGCCATGTGATTGGTTGAGTAGATCATTGCATTAAGGAGAAATTGAACGGGTGTTCCTAATAATCCTTTAGGTGAGTGTATATAAATCGTAATTATAAATCAAAATGAAACTTAATGTGAGGTCCGCCCTCAGTTTTGAATCAACCAAATTGAGGCAATCAAATTACTTCTGCCTCCAAGGCAGATCTGCCTGGAGAACACTTTTCAATTAAACTAAAAGTCCTATGAGCAATGAGCAATATTCTTCTGACCAGACGCACCTGACGCGAACAGTTTTTGTAGTATGTAAGAGATTAATATTTAGCATAATGGTAAAACATTATGACAAGAGGGAAGATCTAAAGTTGCAAAAATATAATTGTGACTTCAGCTTTTTTGAAAACTGAACACAAAAGAAATGTAGGTTTGAATGGCATGTCAGGATGTTAAAAAAATAATTTGCAAAGATCGGATATTGACTATAGAGTAAATGCAAGGCTATGTAATTATTTAGGTTATGTAAATATAAAATCTTAAAAACCATTCCAATGTTGTTCAAATAGGCATGTTATTATTAGAATGTGAATTATACCGGGACGGATCGCAGGCGAGATGCTGTCACATTTCAAATGTCTGTAGACTGGCTAACAGTAGCTCTAGAGAAAATGGTTGTATGATCTTCTTGACCAGGGATTAATACATACTAATCCAAACATGCAAAATTGTTTTAGCACATTATATTTTTTCATTTGTGGAAAAAAGTTAAGCTGTGAGCCCTGGATCTGAATATTCATTTATCGGAGGAGGCAAGGCGGGGTCAGTGGCTCGTTCATGTGCGGTCAATCTCTCGCTGATTGTGATTTATAAAGGAAAGGTGCGCAGGACCTGGTGTACGACCGGTTTTATACATGTGAATATTTCTGTGCGTATAGGTACTTTTCCAGTTTTGGGCGTACGCCATCTTCTGGTATGACTGTGTCAACTGTGGGCTTAGCACAGTCAAAGAAGAGCGAATTTGGTTGGGAGAGGTTGTAGCAATACAGTGTTTCTATGTTTGATCTACTGTTTATTCTCGTTCTTAAACAAGGCATCATTTTTAGTTGGGCCTTGAGCAAACTGGCTGTTGCCGGTGTTATGTCTACTGGTCTCTGGTCTCTGGTGGATTCATGGAAATGGGCGTATGAATGCAACCCAGCTGCAAATCCCCAATCTCAGCCCCTCGGTTTCCCTTTGGACTGCTCAGCCAAACCAAACACTGAAGAGACGCTACCGAGAGCCTCCACTTCAACGCGCTCTCCTCTCGTCATGTGTTTACAGAGAGACACATTCTTCTGAACTCCAGTCCTCTAAAGGCACTCTGTCCATGACCACATGATCACCTGGAACTGCCTTCCTTTCTGGGCTCATCTATTGGGATGCAACAGTCTTCCCATAGCTGTCAGGGTTCTGTTCATTGAATGACTTTCCACTTTGCCTGATGAGGTCAGCAGTTGGGTGACTGGGGTCAGTGCAGAACCAATCACAGGCTCAGTCACGTCTTCCACTACATTACTGGTGTGGAGGGGATGCAAACATTCCTAAAGGATGAAGCTATTTGAGGGAAACCACCCGCATCTTTATTCACAGCTAATGGCCTGTGGGAGAAGAGGCTGAGCTCAGCATTTATGGCTCAGCAAAGCAGTCTTTAGAGGGTTGGTGCTACATGGTTGTCACAGTGACCAAGTCAGCCCCACCAGAAGTTAGGCTAGGTATACAGCATGTGGTTCAATGTGCTGCGGGGGTGCAACAGATGGGTAACAGAGTCGAGGAAGTCTTTACAAATACCCTGGAGGTCAAAGGTGTATATGCCGCTCTGCCTTAATGGACCTCAGGAGAGACATTGGGTTTACAACCATATAGTGTAGTTAGGGTTAGGGGGTTAGGGTGGGGTTTGGCACGAGGTAGGGATGCCCCGTAGTAGACGAGCTTGTTTCATGGCTGTTATTGGAGCTCTTGTGGCTATTGGAGGCAGAAGTGGGATATGTTATGTGTTTTTATGGATTCATTCCTTTGAACTGATTGATTATGAGTGAGAGAGGATCAAACGGGAAACCGTTTGAATTATCGACTAAAAATGCCATTCCCATTTTTCCACTTTAGTAACATCCTCTCAATCTTATTTACGTTGTCAGGAGTTGCTTAACAAAAGCCTACATGAAAATAAAAGCCACCACAACTTACGAGGTTAAAAGGTGTGAGGTTAAAAGGTTATCTCACTGTTCCCTGTCTGTTCTGCCAGCGTTGATCTGCTGGAGCTTCCCTACCAGGCCCTGGTACCCTCCTTTGGTTCTCTACCAGGCCCTGGTACCCTCCTCTGGTTCTCTACCAGGCCCTGGTACCCTCATCTGTTTCTCTAGCAGACCCTGGTACTCTCAAAGCGCACCACTGGCTTTCTTTTTAAAAGTAGAATGGGTTGAGTTAAGGCATTGTGGCAGCTGAGCTGCTAGGACTGTCTGTGATCCGAAACAGAGGCTCTTTGCGGGTGAATAAGATAAGCTAAAGACACATCTCTCGCACTGACATTTTTGGTCAGTGTCATATGGAAACATTCATTGGGGTTTTGTGTGAACATGGGAAATGTGCGAGATGACAGACATGTCAAGGCAAGTGGGCTGTGTCTGCACTCGTGGACAGGGGCTCTGTTCGTTTCAGGGTAACGTGGCATCTTAGCTGTCATGACCTCATTGTGGTTCATGAGTTCACAGGGAGCCTACGGTTTGTAGGTGGATCAGTAACTTAACACCCGTGTTGTGTCTCTCTGCAGAGTCTGAACGTCCAGGTGGAGGAGGTGCGTTTCCGAGCCATCTCGTCCCAGCGAAAGCGTATCCCGATTTCAGAAGGCTACGTGGAGGTAAAGGACGGCGGGAAGTGGAGGCAAATCTGTGACCACGAGTGGACTGACATGAACAGCCATGTCATTTGTGGGATGTTTGGCTTCCCTGGAGAAAAAGGTTACAACCTTAAAGTCTACAAGTGAGTAACTTGTGCAAAAAGTATAAAAACAAAACAAGGTAGCAATGTTTTTTTATTAAGTCATAATGCATCATATAATCTACTCAATGTTATTATTTTCTATCAGGGCATTTTCTTCTTTTAATGAAGAAGTCAATGCCCAGTCTGATGGAAGCAGTCACAGCAGTCTAAAATAAGCTAGGTTGTCTATTCCAGGGCAGCAGCCATAATGCCTGGCCGGTATCCCATCCCTGCCTCTCTCCCAGGATAGCTGGTGACCCTAGGACCACTAGAGGCTGACGTAGTATGGGGGGCAGCTCTAATGCTCTAACACCACCCAACAAAGGGTCCGGGTCTTTAAACAAGGCATTCATTTAAGGTCCTGACCTGTGACTCCAGGGTGCTGTGGTAGTTGAGAGAAGAATCTGGAGCATTACAGAACGTTCTGAGGCAACAATCACAATACTATGTGTGCGCCTGCTGATATTCTGTCCAAAAAGGCTTAGTGTTACTTAGTTTTCTTACTTATACAGCTCTAAAAAAATGAAGAGACCACTGCAAAGAGAACATTTTTTATTTGGTTTTACTGTTGATAAGTATGTGTTTGGGTCTTGTCCAATATCCAGAGGTGGTAAAAGTACTTTTCTGAAGTACTCTGTTTTCACAAGTTTTGGGAAGTCCCTAATTAAGACCAAAATGGTCAGGTAAAGGGAGTTCATATCCTACCAAAACCATGGTTGATATTTTCTTTACTCTATTTACTTCTATTTCTTTCATATGTAACTGTTAAGATATTAACTCCCTTTAAAATGACCCAAAAATTACCCTTCCCAATTCCCTCTCTAGTCCTGCCTTGTTGGCAGCTCTGCAACTCGATACTTTTCGCACGGTTCAACCAACACGGTAGGTTTAGTTGGATCGTGCAAAGGATTATTCTTCACCGAATATACTTCCGTGATTTAATTTACAGATGCCTGATCTGAACACAAGAAGTCGCTAGAGAGCGACGTCGTAGGATAGATAATCTGACTGATCGAACCCAAATCCCAGGCAGAGCAATGCCAATTTGCGCTGCTTCGTGCAGGAGGCCCAGGGAAAGTCAGAAAACCCATGGTCAGGCTGAAACTCATGACCATCGTGATGTAGACTGTCCTGCAATAGAGCGACTTAGCCCACTACGCCATGTGGACCCCCCTCACCAACTATACTCCCGTGAATTTGCCCAATCTGCACACAAGGAGTTGCTGGAGAACAATGTGGAAAGGTAGATCATCTGAATTATCTATCCCAAATCTCGGGCAGCGCTATGCCAATTGAACTATAATGATGCAACTTGTCCTGCAAGGCAGCGACTTAGCCCACTATGCCACCCGGCCCCCCACATTTTTGTTTTTTTTTCAAAAAAAGACTGACAAAATGTCTACCAAATTCCAAAAAAATATATCGTCATTATAGTCAAAATAACGAAAAAGTGTTTTCAGACCTTGAATAATGCATAGAAAATAAGTTCATATTAACTTAGGAAGAGTTCAGAAATTTAATATTTATTTATATAATAATAATTGGCTTCCATGCATCGTGTCATGCTCTCCACCAATCTTGCACGTTGATGTTAAGTGACTTTTTAAAATTCAAGCAGCTCTGCTTTGTTGTTTGATAGCTTGTGACCATCCATCTTCCTCTTGGATACATTCGAGAGGATTTCAACAGGGTTGATTTAAGAAATATTTGCATATTTTTACATGTTCATATACTGTAAGATAGTAGTATCATATTTCTCAGTTAACCATGAAATTCCATGTATGAAATCAATTGGTTTGGATGACATGGAATACATATCATGACATGCATAACATAGTATTCGTTCCCAGAACAATTTTCAGAGACCAGTTTTGGCTCGACAGTGACACTTTTAAAAACAGTGGCCAAAAACCCTGGAATGCATCTTTAAAAGCCTTGCGACGTCTGTCATGACACAAATAATTCACGTGTACAGGCATGACTGGTTCTACCCAATCAGAGTATATAAGGGTAGGGAAGAAAACATGAATACCCCTGCAAACTCAAAAAGATGTTTGTTCCCATGACAATCCAGTTGTCTGGGAAACAGACTAGCTTGTTTTTATAAGGTTGTATTCCATTGTTGTCTCTCTGTATTATTTCACTGGGCAGGGGAAGGTGTGTAGCTGTTTAATGACCAAAACAACTTAACTTGGCGCAGGCAGATTTTAAATCTACACCAGTCAAATATTTCAAATCTTCCTCAAAACAGACCTGCCTAAAATAGTTACTAGTGGATTGTTGATGGTGTATATGTTATGCCCTGTTTAGCTTAGATGGTAGGACATGGTGCTTGCAAAGGTTTTGGGTTCAAGTAAAAATGCAAAACATACTCTGGATAAAAGTGTGTGTTAAATGGACACCTGTCTACAACAGCACGTCATATACCTACAGTGTGCCGGACTGGGCTATGAACTGACTCCTTCATCTTTTACAGGCGATGAGAGTCAGGAGGGTTAGCTAGTAAAGTTTGGTGTGAGCCCTCCAACTCCGTCACCTCACAACCCTCAGGATGATCAACGACATGGTTGAGCTAACCTCAAATTGGTCTCACGTCAGAGTTTGCCAGTTCCAGAAGTAATTTATGTTCAAAACACAGAGTGGCAAACTCTCGTCACTTCACTCTTGTTCTGTCTGCTGTAAATGCAGGCCGTGTTGTATTCAATAAAGGTCTGTTGGACTGTGAGGACAAAACGTCCTGTGCTGCATCCCAAATGGCAGCTTATTTGACCAGAGGCATACAGATCCTGTACTGGTGTAGTGCATTAATTAGGGAGCCCCTAGGTTGAGTTCCAAAGACTGTCTAAAGTAGAGAGCCCCTAGACAGTCTCAGTCCTTAAATGTTGTTTTACATCGTCACGCCCAAACCTACTTGAAAGCGTAGTTACGGAATTCCCGAAATATCAAGGCACCTTCCAGTTAATTTAATTTGTCTTTGTGGCCACAATCATTACACACGTCTACAGTTCCTATTGAATTGTGGGTGATATCAACCAAGTGAGGAAAGTTGTTCACTCATCCACTCAAGCTTGAAGTGCTGGGGAGGCTGGGATGCTTTGGACCGGCACTCAAGATGGCAATCAAAACTGCATCTGGATCTCACAAAATACTGAGGACAAGTGATCAGAGGCTGTCTACTTTGAGTTTGGACCACAGCCCTGTTCTCTCATTACGACCCACTACCGTTGAGCTGAGTCTTTTGACCCCTTTGATGGAGGACTTCATTTGATTTTACTCTTAGTACAGGTCATGGGAAATAGATATTATTTACACTGCATTCCCAAATAATATGCAAATATATTCTACACTGATTTTCCTAAATAGTCGATGCATATGACAGTCAGTATAATTTTCAAGTCACCAACCGTTAGGGTATAAGTTGAATTTCATTGAACAAACCACCCAGTGAAAACAGTATTTTTAAAAAAACTCCAAATGCTCTGTTCCAAATTATTATGCACAAAATAGTTTCAAAACATTTCATAGGTTGTACAAATGAATCATTTGTTGAATTTGCAGCGTTAGGAGGTCATATTTACTGAAATCAAAAGCTATTTTTTATCAAACACATCTTAACAGGGCAAGTTACATGTTAACATAGGACCCCTTCTTTGATATCACCTTCACAATTCTTGCATCCATTGAACTTGTGATTTTATGGAGAGTTTCTGCTTGAATTACTTTGGAGTATGTCAGAATAACCTCCCAAAGCTGCTGTTTTGATGCGAAATACCCTCATAGATATTTTGCTTGAGGATGCTCCAAAGGTTCTCAATAGGGTTGAGGTCAGGGGAGGATGGGGAACACATTATGAGTTTCTCTCCTTTTATGCCCATAACAGCCAATGACACAGAGGTATTCTTTGCTGCATGGGATGGTGCATTGTCATGCATGAAGATGGTTTTGCCACGGAAGGCATGGTTCATGTTTTTGTACCATGGAAGAAAGTGGTCAGTCAGAAACTCGATCTACTTTGCCAAGGTCATTTTAACACCTTCAGGGACCCTAAAGGGGCCTACCAGGATTCTCTCTTCATGATTCTGGCCCAAATCATGACTCCGCCACCTCCTTGCTGACGTCGCAGCCTTATTGGGACATGGTGGCCATCCACCAACCATCCACTACTCCATCCATCTGGACCATCCAGGGTTGCAAAGCACTTATCAGTAAACAAGACTGCAGTTGTTCACAATGCTCACAAGCAGAAACGGTTGCAGTGGGCCCAGAAATACCTGTTTGCTGCTTTGTAATGCTATTTTAGCAGCTGCTGTCTTAATCCGATGAATTTGTCTGGCAATAACCTTCCTCATTATGCCTTTATCTGTACGAACCCATTTGTGATCTGAATCAGCCACAAATCTCTTCAGAGTACGATGATCACGCTTAAGTTTTTGTGAAGGCATTTGTCCAAGGCATTGCACTATTTGACGCTTTTCTGCAGCAGAGATCCTTTTTATTTTTTATATTGCTTGAAACCTGTGGCCTGCTTAATAATGTGGAACATCTTTACGTAGTTTTCCTTTAATTGGGCTCACCAGGCAATCTAATTATCACAGGTGTCTGAGATTGATTTCATTGATCCAAAGAGCCCGGACACACTACCATCCATGAATGTTTATGACACTTAATTCCAATTTGCATAATAATTTGGAACGCGGTGTACACTACAACACTCATTGCACACTGTACTTCTAGTAGCAGATGGACATGAACTTCAAATCAACTTAGTTCCATTTCATTTTAAACCAGTCTAAACTCATTTCAACATGTTTGTCCTCTTCTATCAGGCTGCTGGCCAAGAGGAGGAAGAAGAACTACTGGGGTTTCGGAGTGAACTGCACAGGAAATGAGGCCAGCCTGCACGAATGTAAGCTGGGCCACAAAGTGGAGCTGAAGGGGAACTCGACATGTGAGAAGGGTATGCCCGTGGTGGTCAGTTGTGTCCCAGGACGAGCCTTTGCTCCCAGCCATGCACAGGGCTTCAGCAAGGCCTACCGAGTGGAGGTAGGTTTGATAATCTGCAATGAGCGACAAACCATAGAATTACTACAGTATGTGTTATAGACAGAGATGTGGTGTTACTAAAGTTGAACTGATTTAAAGCATTCATCAGTTCAGAACAAAATGTAAAGACTACAGTTCCTGATAGTTTTAATGTGATTTTTAATGTAAGGATAGTTTGTGATTTTGGCAGTGAGGCTCATTATCTAGTTTCCTAATCAGATAAATGTGAATATTTTCATGAAGTGTACAGTTTGAAAAAAGTAGCTGTCTAGCAATTTCTGATTAGCTAAATAATGCCAAGGTACCGATAATAGAAGTCTGAAATTAACAGTGCTAAGATAGTTAGTTAGTATTTTCTACAGTAAAAAATTATTTATTTGTGCTTTTCACACTGAGCACAGATACCGGTATATCAAATGGAATCCCATAACTTTGTCCCCGTCTGTGGAAAACTCACAAACTAACCGTGAAGTTTCCAGCTGCAGATTCCAGATGTAGAACACTATGTTCGAGCACTTCAAACTGATGAATCATCTGGTAGAAAGAGAACAGAGACACTGTGATCTCAAATGCGCTCTCTGAATATATAAACTCAGATGTAAACAGTACAAACAGCAACAGAACGATACAGTTTATCTCTGTGTGGGTTTCCTAACAAAATCCAAATATTGAATGAGGTAATGAACAATATATACACTAACACATGTCTGGAAATGATTGCTTTGTAAAAAAGCCAGCTGATTGTAAACTACAGTATTACTTCTCAATAACATTTGGGCTAACACCATCAATCGTTTCTGCAGCAACCCTTGGTTCGTCTGAGAGGTGGGGCCCACATAGGAGAGGGGCGAGTGGAGGTACTGAAGAATGCAGAATGGGGAACCGTCTGTGATGACAGCTGGGACCTAAAGGCAGCCACTGTTGTATGTCGAGAACTGGGCTTTGGTAGTGCCAAGGAAGCCCTTGTTGGAGGGAAACTGGGACAAGGTAGGCCTCCACGGTCCCCTGTGATTGGTATCAACTGAGGACGTTAGTCTACTGTAATGGAATTAGTGTTTCATTGTGATGCAACCACCATACATTTAAGGGTTTTCTCAACAATATCCAAATATATTATAACCACAAGAGCTGGGTTCAAATGCATTCAAATACCTATAGACAATAGTAGAATAGTAAAATCAACGATGTATCCACATACTTTTGGCTAAATAGTGTATGTGTGTATATACAGACTCAATCGCTAAATCACTCATTAAGACGGTTTAAATTGAGAAAATGTCTCAATCTTCTGTTTGTTGTACTGTGTTGTCACATTGAACATGGAAAAGAGAAGGAAATACACAGAGTTGTCTGAGGAGTTTAGAAAGAAGGTAATAGTTAAACATGGTCAGTGTAAAGGCTACAAAACCATCTCTAAAGAGCCTGATATTCCTGTAAGCACTGCCAATATAATTATGAAGTTTAAGGCCCATGGGACTGTAGCCAACATCCCTGGAAGAGATCCAGGAAAGAGCCGCAAGAGGAAAATTGACCCTAGAATGAAGAGAAGGATTCACTGATCCAAGCTCAAGGTCCAACAGTTTCAAGTCTCGCCATCCGTCGCTGTTTGAATGAAAATGGGCTCCTTTGTAGAAGACCAAGGAAGACCCCACTTTTAAGAGAGAAAAACAAATTTTCCCAAATGAATGTGGACGAGCCAGTCCTTCGTGAAGAATGTCTTTTGGAAAGATAAAGCAAAAGCAGAGCTTTCTGGTAAATCAAAACAACTACATGTTTTCAGGAAAAAAATTAAGCTTTCATACAAAAGAACATCTCCAAGTGAACATTATTAACAGGTTAATAATTTTTCTTACATATTTTAACAAGACAAGAAAGCCTAGAGATAGATCTGTAATTGTTTAAAACACTGGGATCACCACATTTAAAAAGTGAAATACTAGAGCAGTCTTTGAAACCTTATAAATTATAGCTGTAAAATGTGAGTGGCTCAGAAACAATAGTTGCAGAAAGTTGTAAGAGACAAGGATTATGTTAATCTGCCCCAGTAGCATTTTTTTTTCAATAGTTAAAAGGGCTTTAAATACATCCTCAGAGGTAACACGCTGAAATGAGACAGACGGGTCCACAGCTTTAGCTAACAAACCTTCGGGAGAAAAGCCAGATTGCCTATATCATTGCCATTTCAACCTTTTAAATAGATTGCCAGCTATAATGAAATGTTGATTGAACTTGTCACAACTTCAGTTTTGTCAGTTGCCGTTTCAGAATGAATTTGAATCGTATTAGCAAGAAAGGAATGGCTAGTTCGTTTTATGTATTTATAGCTTTCCAGAATTTAGTAGGATGACTGCTAGAGATTGTATTTAAATAATAAATTAAGTTGCCTGAATATCAGTCAGTCATCAGCAAGACCAGTGTATCTGATAGTTCTTAGCTGAAAATGTTCTGAGAGTACGGTGGTGAACCATGGGTTTAACCTTTGTTTAATTTTATAAGTCTTTATAGGGTACTTGAGTAGGGTACTACCTCATAGGGTACTTACTTCATTAGAGTAATCAAGATCATGGAGGAAGCTTTCACTATCCAGATCTTTAAAGTTCCTTTTTGTAACAAGGCGGGTTTAGTTTTAATAAATTTTGTGTTTGTAACACATACTATGGGGGATTTATGAAGGTTATTCATAAGGATTACATCTATCAGAGTGGATCTTGAAGGGTCTTTTAAGTACGTTCCGAGATCAATTTTGGAATTTTCTCTATCACATCTAATAACATAATCATTAATTGCAGTAGTGTAATAACCATCAAAGGACTTATATTTCAGAATACACTAAAATGCAGTGTTGGGTAAAGTTACTTTTCTAGTTTTTTTAGTTACTCGTTGAGTTCACATGTTTTGGGAAGTCCCTAACTAAGACAAAATGATCAGGTAAAGGGAGTTAATATCTTACTGGTGACCATGATTGATATATTCGTTACTCTTTCTATTTGTTTTATAGGTCTCTGTTAAGATATGAACTCCATTTACCTGATCATTCTGTGTTAATTAGGGACTTCCCAAAACTTGTGAACTCAACATGTAACTAAAAGGTAACTAGAAAAGTAACTTTACCCAACAGTGCTAAAATGTCAGGGATGGATTCATTTACCCACAGGTCTAGCATGTCAAGTTTACAGATTATGCTTTGAACTTTAATGTACATCAACACAAACCCTTGCCCTGTTTTAAAATCTAGGGGCAATATGGTGTTTGCAAGGGAGGCACATTTCAGATTCTGCCCTTAATGTCGTTGTGTCATTGGGCAAGGCACTTAAACCTAAGTTGTGGGAATGTCCCTGTACTTACTGTAAGTCACTCTGGATAAGAGTGCCTGCTAAATGAGTAACAATTGTATTTTATTTTACTGGCTGTCCAAAACTACATCCACACCACAAAAAGTCCAGTGTTAAATCAACACCCTAAGTGTTAAATTAACACTCAGTGTTTATATAGCTCCTCTGGAGCTATATAAACTCTGAGTGTTAATTTAATACTGGACCTTTTGCTGTGCACTGGTTTGCTGCCTCTGGCACAGTGTACCTGGAATTTGTGTACCGCATGATGAAATCAAATCGTTTTCCAAGGCATTTTAGTGTGAAACATACAGCCCAGTGTCAGAAAGCTGTGTCTCAGTCAAAGGTCATGGATCCTCCAGCAGGATAATGACCTAAAACCTCAACAGCACCCAAGAATGGATGAGAAATAACATGGGACTGTGTTGAAGTGGCCTTCTATAAGTCCAGATCCCATCGAACATCTGTGGAAAGAGCTGAAATTCACAGTTGGGAAAATGTACCCATCAAACCTGACAGAACTGGAGTGATTTGCTTTAAAAAAAGTGGGTCAAATTACTAGTCAAAGTGTAGAAATCTTATTCAGAGCTACAGACAGCAATTGATTGCAGTTATTGTGTCCAAAGGCTGTGCAACAAAACATTAGTTTAAGGGTTCCAATATTTTTGTCCGTTCCATTTTCATTTGTATTACTTTTCAAAGTAATACGTTACATTATAACTATGTGACACTATAAATCAAAAGAGAAGTTTCTGTTCTATTGAACACCTTTGTCAATTTCTACTTAATTCACAGAAAATGTTGAAGGTTTTTTTAAGTGGAAGGGTACCAATATTTTTGGCCATGTCTGTACAATAATATATTATTATTGTTATATATTTTATACATTTCTAGAAGCTAGACATTGAGCATCTGTTCTGATGATACATACTGATGTTTGAAGGGTTCTCAGGTGCTGAGCGTGTTAGGACGGGTAGAGTAGGTGGGTATGGTTGACTGTGTATACTCCAGAACTTCACAGGATCAGTAGTTGCTGGAAGATATGGGGTATGCTAGCATTTTTTTGTTATTACATTCAGCTTCGATTTGTTGTTCCATGAAACTAAACAGGGTGTCCTGTTGTGCTGGTAGACATTGTGTGGCACTAGCATTGCAGCTCGCTATCCCTTTTTTCACGGTTTAGTCATGAAAATTACTGTAAACTTTTGTGACACTGTCACGTATTAAGCACGTTTTTTGTTACTATAACAACACTTTTTTAAAGTGATTATACCAGTTTTTTGTGTTTAATACAAGCAGTGTAAATAGTGACAAATAAATGTTTGCTAGGGCAGAGTTGGGGATGGTGGACTGGTGTATAGATTGCTGACTCTCATCCCAGTGTTTGCGAGTTCAAATCCAGATGGACACTTTGTGTTTTTTTTTTCTCCATTCCAGCAATATGCAGACGTGTTGGTCATGTGTTTCTGTAGTCGGGCGATTGTCTGTTTTGTTAACCCTAACCTTAATCCTAACCTTAACCGTTCCCACAGGCCGTTATCACTCATCATGGTATAGTCACAAACAAAAATTGTGGTACCCATACGGAAATTTAATATATGGCCATATATGTATATAACTTATGTTTTATAATGGGCATATATGGTGGAATCATTATCATGTTCTTATATGTCAAAATATAGAAAACATTGGCAATTTTTATATATGTGACATCCATTTTACATCCAAATCTGCATTTACGTATCATTTACAGTGTGTATTAGTGATGTGTAATGTCTGTCAAAGTATATATGATATTATTTAAATAAGTAATATAGAAATACTACAAAAACTTTTCTTGCCTTATGTCAGTCAACAATTCGCCTATAGTCTACAAATTCAAACAACAATGAATGCTTATGTGTGGGATATTGATGTTATATACAGTATATGTGATGATAAGTAGGGATATTAATGTATGTCAATTAAATATTTGGTAATATCTTTTTTAAACGTATGTCACTTTTAAATATGTCAAAAAAAAGGTCAATTTTTTTTAAATTTTACGGTTTTTCATATATTTGGCCATATATAAGATTTTTGCATGGGTATAGTCACGAAGAAAGAATTAAAAAACGTAACATTGTCACAAAAAGTTGGATTAACTTACGTGACTATACCACGAAATATGTGATATTGTGTTGAACATTGATGTCTGCAGTATCTGAAGCATTTTCTTTCGCGTTGCGCATTGCAACTTTTAAACTAGGGTCCAAGATTGAGAGAATCAGGAATGACAGATTTTGCTCATAAAAAGCCAGGCACTTGTCAAATACTCTCCATTGTACTTTCCATTGTACTCAGTAGACCAATGTCTAATCAGTCTTCTAAAGCATTGACTGATGTAGCTGGATGTGGAAAGGTTGGATCCATTCACAAAAGCTGTATGAACCTTAAAAGGTGTTAGAATGCATCATCAAGGTTATACAGTATTTCTTGGGCATGGAAAGCTTGCTGGCAGGCAGTGTCTAGCTTTCATCCACAATGAACCGAACGGACCAAATCATTTTAGTTGAGAGTTATTTTGCAGATTGAATGCCGTCTTTGATGGTGAGCACCAATGTGTGAGCACAGCATCTATGCTAAGGGCCGTGAACAAGGTCAGTGTAACGTCCATGTTGCAAGCCTTCCTTACCACTCAACTCAATCTTCATAAAAATGTTTACCCGCCTAGAAAAAACATCTCTGACCCAATCCTTGGTAGTTTGTCTACAGAGCCAACAACCCTGCTGATAATGATTTAAAATGGCTCTACATTACAACCTCCAACATCTCAAAAACCCAAACACAGGCGCATGGATATTGTTGTGCGTTCAACACCATCGTCACAGAACTACTGCGACACAAACTATCCCAGGTGAAAGTATCCAGCTACCTCTGTCAGTGGGTCACTGGCTTCCTGACCAATATGATGCCAAACGTGAAGATGCCCATGAGCACCACAATGATGCATGTTCTCATCTACAACAATGACTGAATGGCCAAACGTGCACTGGTCAAGTTACTCAAGTTAACTGATGACACCTCTCGTCGTTCTCACCACCATGGCACACCAGCGCACGTGTATGTATCACCTCTGGAAAATCTCACATACCATCTGGATCAAGCTCTGTTCATCAATCCATCCTCACTACCTATATCCTCGTCTGGGTTGGCTCTGTGTCTGCTCACTGAAGAGGTCATCTGCAAGGCATTGTACATGGAGGGGAGGAAAAAATACAGGAGAAAAATATTCTGCCACTTGAACTGTTTCCTTGAATGGGCTGTGTACTTGAATGTGTACTTTATAGAGTGAAGGCAAATCTGAACTGTAGCGTCCTCTGCAGTGAATGTGTTGTCGCTCCAACCGTACATCTCAGAATTTCTCCCAAATTACGTTCTCAGGAAACTATTTTGAAAACCTGAATTACGTTATATGCAAACGTATTTAGTTTTTTTTACATTTGAACTGCACGTTTCGTTATTAGGCTATATTTGTACTTCCATTACGTTGCTCCGGTACATTTCGTTTAGTGGATTTATGCGAGAACATTCCATACACTCCATAGCGTTCAAAATTATATTACAACATTCACAGTTAAGGTTAGGTGGGAGGATACTAACGGTTAAGGTTAGGCATGAGGTTACTAAGGGTTAAGGTTAGATATGACGTTACTGAGGTTAAGGTTAGAATTAAGGTTAGGGTTAACATTACAAAAACCGACAATCGCGTGTCTGCATGACGCAAGCAATGTAGAACAAAACACACGCGAAGTACAGGTCTGGATTTGAACTCGCGAACACTGGCATGCAAGTTGCGGATTTATACGCCCATCCACCATCGCCGACCTCCACCTTAGCAAAAACTATGCTATTTACATGCTATGTCATGATCTTCATATGTTCATATTGAACGTTATTCGAGTGTTCAATTTAGTTCCCTACAAACATTATTGACCCTCTCATACGTTCATATTTCACATATTTCGGTTTTACTAAATAGTTCCCCCAGAACGTATTTCATGTGATTTAGGGCTCTGTCTTTAAAATGAGCAAAGGCACTGACCGTGTTACTAGTGGTATCAATGACCACAGTGATGACTTAATTTTTGATTTTGGATTGATGTTCAATCGTGCATGAAGTGCTGTTGTCATTCCTGTGTATATTTCCAATGTATAATTTAATGTAGGACAAGTTGTACAGTTAGAAGCCAATTCAAACTTATAACTTGTAAATGCATGTTGCTAAAATACTAATAGAACAAGACAATATTTTCACATTTCTATGTTGAATTTTCACATCATTTTATGGCATGCTAGCATTTTGTTTCTCACAGCTACCATGATATTTGCCAAACACAGTTATCCATGAAGGAAGCACACATTTGGTCTGTAGCCAGGAAGGATTCTCAGACACAGCGGTTGGTAGACAGGAAGAATTCACAGGTCAAAGTAGGGGTCAAAACTCAAAGCAGGTCAATAGACATACATTTTCAAAACAAAAATGTTCGAAACAATTACATTCCCCCTCAACCTTTTTTTTAACCTGGTGTCAGTCTCAGACCACCGTGACTGGATGCAGAGCAAACAGTGCCAAATAAATGTTCCTGCCCTGTTCATGCCAGACATTCTAAGCAGGAAATTAGAAATCACATGTTGTTGTGGAAAATCCTTGGTTTGTTTTTACTCGTAGGAAGAGACAAATACATTTCAATGTTTTCCAATCTGAATCGATCAGTAGGCTGAAATTAGCGATAAAATGCATATACACTCTCAAGTTATGCTGTCTAGTCCTATTAGATAGCCTTTAAACTTATTAGTCCAATTTTCCACACATATAGACCTGTACTAGGCTTAATGTGAGTTTTGGGGAAACCAGCCTGGTGTCTGTGTTTTGGATGTTTGAAACCACAGAAATACATGTTGTGTGATGAAAGCGTGAGATGTAGCTAACTGCAAGTGTTTTCTTCACTTCATTGTAGGAATTGGTCCGGTCCATATGAACGAGGTGCAGTGCTCTGGCTTTGAAAAGTCCCTCACGGACTGCCACTTCAACAGAAATGCCCTGGGCTGTAGCCACGAGGAGGATGCTGGCGTGAGATGTCATGTTCCAGATATGGGCTTTCAAAAAAGAGTGAGTTCTGTACAGTACTTGATTTTACTCATATAAACTCAGCAATAAAAAAGACATGTCCCTTTATTAGAACACTGTAATTGATTGAAAATTTGTAAGAAGCCAAATAAAAATGTTTGAACATGCACCTGTGGAACGGTCGTTAAGACACCAACAGTTTTTGACAGTAGGCAATTATGGTCACAGTTATGAAAACTGAGGACACTAAAGAGACTCTAGAAAATCACCAAAAGAAAGATGCCCACAGTCTCTGCTCATCTGTGTGAACGTCCCTTAGGCATGCTGCAAGGAGGCATGAGGACTGCAGATGTGGCCAGGGCAATAAATTGCTGTCTGTACTGTGAGACTCTTAAGATAGCACTTCAGGGAGACAGGAAGGACAGCTGATCATCCTCGCAGTGGCAGACCACGTGTAACAACACCTGGGGGACAGGAACACGATGGCAACAACTGCCCGAGTTACACCGGGAATGCACAATCCCTCCATCAGTGCTCAGACTGTCCCCAATACGCTAAGAGGCTGAACTGAGGTAAGACATGTCCTAACCAGACATCACCGGCAACCATGTCAACTATGGGCACAAACCCACTTTCACTGGACCAGACGGGACTGGCAAAAAGTGCTCTTCACTGACGATTCACTGCTTTGTCATTGAAGGAATGAGCGTTACACCGAGGCCTGTTCTCTGGAACGGGATAGATTTGGAGGTGGAGGGTCCATCATGGTCTGGGGCGGTGTGTCACAGCGTCATCGGACTGAGCTTGTTGTCATTGCAATCTCAACACTGTGCATTACAGGGAAGATATTCTCCTCCCTCATGTGGTACCCTTCTGCAGGCTCATCCTGTCATGACCCTCCAGCATGACAATGCCAGCAGCCATACTACTCATTTTGTTCGTGATTTCCGGAAGGAGAGGAATGTCAGTGTTCTGCCATTTGCCAGCGAAGGGCCTGGATCTCATTCTCATTGAGCATGTCCGGGACCTGTTGGATCAGGGGGTGAGGGTTAGGGCCATTCCCCCCAGAAATATCCGGGAACTTGCAGGTCCCTTGGTGTTGAGTGGGGCAACATCTCACAGCAAGAACTAGCAAATGTGGTGCAGTCCATGAGGATGAGATGCACTGCAGTACTTAATACAGCTGGTGGCCAGACCAGATACTGACTGTTACATGTCTGTGGAACTTGTCAATCAAATATTTACACATGAAGTTTGCTGAAACTTACCGCATCAAGTTTGCTGAAACTTACCGCAGTTTAAAGTCTTATTTTGTTGAGTTTAGTTCTAATGTCGTAGTTGTAGTTATAGTAGCTAATTATTAATAAGATTTATATTTACATGCTGACCACACATTTTGTTTCAATATAGAATAAATGCTTCTAAGTTTCATTGCCTCTGAAAAAAGTTTTACAGGCAAGGATTTTTCTCATTCGAATAATACTGTAAACAGATGTAAGGGAATATACCACCTCTTTAAATCAAGCATTTTTCTTCTGCTCATAAAACGGCATTCATCTGTTTGAGCTGCTGCCCCTAGAACATTGTTGAACCTGATCCACTAGAATGTTCTTCTGTGTGTCCTCCTGTTCTCCCCATTGTCTGATGAAAATGACAAATTTACCTGGTACTAAATGATCGATTTCTGTGGCTCTGGTTCCAGCTGCGTTTGAGTGGCGGGCGCAACCCAACCGAAGGGCGCGTGGAAGTGCTGGCAGAGAGGAACGGCTCATGGGTATGGGGCACTGTGTGCAGTGATAGCTGGGGAACTATAGAGGCTACGGTCGTGTGTCGACAGCTTGGACTCGGGTTTGCCAGCAACGCCTTCCAGGTGGGTGTAAATCCACAAGCTAAAAACCAGTCAATCATAACTCAACAGTCAATTTAACCTAACAAAACCCCACATTACTCATCTTAAAAATGTAATGTTCTTATGTATATTTATAACATGCGTAATGTCCTCTTTGAAACTGATGGACAAGCATGGACCTTTCGTGTGGAAGTTGGAAAAACTGAAAAATATTGAACCATCTTACTTTCTAAAAGTATGTCATTTGCTCATAATGTGGTTTCAGTAAGACTCAGATGTATACAAGATGTCAGCAGGCCACCATCAGAAAACATCATATATACATACACACATATATTTCAATCTGATATTCAATATGTCATTGCTTGACAGTGTTTAATAAGATATCTTGGTTGCTAACAACATTGTTTAGTAAAACAGCTGGAATGTGAAAGGCTTGACCTTTGCGACTCCACTTTGGCTGAAGTGGCGAGATGCTACAGCTAGTCTGGGATACCGTAAATGCTAACATGTATGCACTTGTGGCTATGGGGCATTTGTGAAGAGTATACACATATTAGTGGTGTGTCTTTGAAGCTCAATTGGCCCACCAGCAGCCAGATGTAAAGGTTAGGCACACTTTTAGCTGACTTACCTGTTATTATATACCTACCTTATTAATGTTGCTATTTTGGACATTTGTTGTTTCTACTAACAAGTTCTGAATGCCACTATTATCCATGATTGGTACTTTACTGTCTGGAAAGTATTTATGAATCATGGAAGAACTGAGTTGATGGAAGTGAGGGTTTTAGAAGTGGAAATGGGACCAGTATGATTGAGATCTGCTGCATAGTAATTGTGTCATTAAGTGTGATTTCGATGATTGGGTAATCATTTGCCTCTTAAAAGCTGTCTAAATAAGAGTGCCATTGTGTTCGAGGCTCCATTAAGTTTGAGTTTAAACTGCAACTGGTAGCGAAGACATCCGATTATTAAAGTGAAATTCAGATTCAAGCTCGCAAGTTGCTCTAAATGTTCTTGGAGCTTGCTCTCACGTGTACCATTTTATTGTGGGCAGAGTCTATATCTTACATGTCAGGCAGCTGACCGTATTAAGTAAGATTTACTTCGGAGATTGAGTGTTGCAGAGATTCCACGTGTTTACACAGAAAGAAAGACAGACACATACTGACAGACAGACAGACATTTAACCACAGAAACCCAGTTGTTTTGTGTTTTACTAAAGCCTGTCGTGAAGAGGAAACCGAGGAAGCAGTAGAGGCCGTTGTACCAGATGGAAGCAGAGTAGAGGACAGTCTATCATGAGAAACACAGGTCTGACAACCTGATCTGGGGCCTCTACTGACTCACTGCATCCTACGGCCCAAAATCCACCCTATATAGCACACTACCCTTAGCCCAATTTTCCCATGTTAACAGTAGTGCACGTTAAAGAAAGTAGGTTAGTGTTTACGACGCAAACTAAATGTTTTTGCAGGCAGTGGAAAAGACGGAAAATTTTATAGGAAACACTAAAACGTCATCTAGTAGACGGGACATCCATGAATCCAACCCTCCGCCTTCTTCTTTGGGATATCCCGGAAAGAATGTGTTTCACAAGAGTTCACTCTATTTGGGACAATAATATTGCCTAGAGACATGCAGATGATGTAGTATATTGAGGCATTCTGTTCTATAAGTACAAATGTAATACACAGTCACTGACTCATCCACTCTATTTAAATATTATAGACTTGTTTGTTTCCTTTAGGATTTTTCCTACTTCATTAAACCCTCATCATCAGAACCATATAATCTAAAAAGTATCTTGCAAACATCTACCAGGAAAGATGTAGCCTAATCATTATCCTGCTTTTCACATCCTCAGTGACATTTCTATCTTGTCAACAAGTTTTGGACTACACAATGTAATACGAATGTGCTCTTCTCTATATATACACAGTCGTATGCAAAAGTTTAGGCACCCTTGACAATTTCCATAATTTTCATTTATAAATAATTGGGTGTTTGGATCAGCAATTTCATTTTGATCTATCAAATAACTGAAGGACACAGAAATATTTCGGTAGTGAATTGAGGTTCATTGGATGAACAGAAAATATGCATCAAAATGAAATTAGACTGGTGCATCTAATTTCACATCATTATTTAGTTGAGCCTCCTTTAGCAGAAATAACAGCCTCTAGATGCTTCCTATAGCCTCTAATGAGTGTCTGGAAATTAGCAATGCCTATAATTTTGTATATGACTGTATTGTTCATATAAACAGTATTCACATTTTTGCTATTTTTAATTTACAAATGGAAAACACTAGATCCATTGTTTTTGTGAAGTTGTTAAAGCTCAGAGAATTGGTGGGATGAACCATGTGCCGCCCCTTACTACCCCACAGAACTGTCCAAGGAGCTGCAGAGGCAGAGAAAGTGGGAATTGGGAGGGGAGAAAAAAGCTCAGAGAATTGGGTTAGGGGTCATTGATGGTACATACCAGTTTTCCTTAATCAAACATGTTCCGAGGGCAGTAAGATTATGATTGGTTCATTCAAATATCCAATCAAAATGGAGAGGAGGCGGGAGTACAGGAACATTGTAAACTGGAGTGGACAACAAATACTATCAGAGGGCTGCAGGAAGCCAGTAGTTAGCCTTGTATTTATAGCATCTGACTAGGAACCATAAGGTAGCCGGATCAAATCCCAATCTGGCATTGGAAACATTTTAAAATGTTTTACTTTTTAATATACATATCTCATCAAATATAACTAACTGCATATTAGCTGCACAATTTATGTCTAATGGTTAAAGTTAGGTTTAGGGTTATGATTAAAGTTAGGTTTACTTGTGGTCTGAATTGAAGAGGAAAGTCCACAATCACAAACATAAGACTGAAATGTTCCTTAACTCCCACCTCCACTCAGTTTTGATTGGGTATTCACCTGAACCAATCAATCTTTCTGACATCAGAACATGTTAGAGTAAGGAAAACTGATATGTGCTCATTGATGGACAGCAATTTTTAACCTTAACCACTCAGGAACAAGCATTGGGAAAAGTTCCAGTGTTCCAGTTCCAGCATTCTTGACAATACACAGTGTTTCACAATGTGTTTACTGGTATTGGAAGTTTTTATGTTACTGTGTGCCTCCTCACCAGACGCAAATGAAAAGCACAATTTATATTATATATAAAATATATTTAAAGCAGGATAGTGCGAAGGCCGCAAGGGGGACTCACTAGGTTCTGTAGTCAGCTGTACTAGGCACATGGTCCTTGACACAATAATAGCAATGTGACAGGGTAGCCTATTAGGTAAAACACAAAGTAAATGTCCAGTAAAGGTCACTGGTTCTAATCCCCAGGGCAAAAAAATGTATAAAAAGACCCGCCATTTTGTCACTAGGCAAGAGAGTTAACTCCATTTGCTAACATACAAACCTCATAAATGAATGGTACAAAATGTAGGTAGTGTAACCTCTTGTTGCAGGATACTACTGACAGTTTACCCTGTTGAGTTTGGAGAACTTACGCCCGTTATCCAGTATGTTTGATCAGTCTGTGTTCCTTTAGGAGACCTGGTACTGGCCTGGTGACGTGAGTGCTGACGCCGTGGTGATGAGTGGGGTCAGGTGTTCTGGGACCGAGATGACCTTGACACAGTGCCTTCATCATGGGAAACACCTCCAATGTCCCAAGGGTGGTGGACGCTTCGCTGCTGGTGTCTCCTGCTCAGAATGTAAAGTTCCAAGCTGTGACAATGGAACTACTTTTTCTTTCAGTGACCAGCTTAAAAACACTGTGAACTCTTGTTTCTCAATGATATAATATTTCTTGATGTCCTATTTTTTGTATAGATCTTTAAAATAACAAAATGCACTTTGTTTAGCTTTTGTAGGCTGGTCACAGAAAGAGAAGGTAGTTTCATTCTCCAGGCACAAAGTTCTACAAATAGCAACTTTAAAAAGCTTTCGAACTAAAATCGTTGATAGCCTTTATTTACGGTCTACATCTAGGAGACAAGCTCACCTCTGAACACAGCCTTTTCCCTTCTCTTTCCTCTTGACATTCAGCGGCCCCAGACCTGGTTCTCAATGCCCCGGTGGTGGAACAAACCACCTACCTGGAGGACCGGCCCATGTACGCGCTGCAGTGTGCCCACGAGGAGAATTGTCTGTCCAGCAGTGCTGCAGCCGCGACCACATCTTCCTACCGTCGCCTGCTACGCTTCTCCTCTCAGATACACAACAACGGGCAGTCTGACTTCCGGCCCAGGGCCGCACACCACTCTTGGATCTGGCACGAATGTCACAGGTACAATAACATGGAGGACTCCAGAGTCATGCAGTTCAGTCATTCCACCACTCATGGTGGAAGCCTTAATGAAAGGAGCTGGCATTAATGGTGCAGTCTGGGAAGTTTGTAACTAACTAAATATAAATAGGCTAAACCTCCCATTACAGCCTGGATGTGTAAAATGCTGTTTATGTGCATGAACTCTGAGATGCATAAAACATGTTACATATGTTCAGGGAACCTTCATCTCAACAGTGCCACTTTTGCAACCAGTGGCCAGAATTGTGTACTGCATCTTTAAAGGAGTAATGAGTCAAATATCTTGAAGTGTTATGAACAGAGTCCTCTGAAAGCTGTCACTACTCAGTCTGGTCGTGATTGGTGTCAGGTCATCTGTGGTTGTAGAGTCATATTAAAATGATGATTCTGTTGCTCCGGGTCCAGACACTACCACAGCATGGAGGTGTTCACTCACTATGACCTTCTGAGTCTCAACGGCACCAAGGTGGCAGAAGGACACAAGGCCAGCTTCTGTCTGGAGGACACTCAATGTGATGAGGGTAAAGATGTGTTCATGTGAACAATTCTCAGTGATAACACCCATGACTGTGTTCCAGATTTTCTGCTCTTAACAATTCCTTACAGTTGTTTCACTGTTGTTGTCGGGCAGGCATTGGGAAAAGGTATGAATGTGCCAACTTCGGGCAGCAGGGCATCACTGTTGGCTGCTGGGACACCTACAGACACGATATTGACTGTCAGTGGATAGACGTGACGGACATCGTGCCAGGAGACTACATATTCCAGGTGACAATATTAAGCTTCTCTCAACATCTTTATTATTGTAGTTTTACATTCTAGTTGTGTATATTTCTATACATCCAAACATGAGGGGAGCAGTGTCCAAAACGGGTGGCCAGTCACATGATATCACCCTCACTGAAATTGCCAAGCTCCTTTAAAACACAGTTTATAGAAAGGTGACCTCACTTTGTCTCAAGACATATCACCACCAATCAGAATCACAATCAAAATGAGGGTCAGGTGTGCAGCAAGTGGTTTTGCGAGTTTGCGTTCTGATTCAATTGACTAAAATTGGTTGTCACACGTACTTCTAAGCTCTGGACAAAATTACTTATTTTGAAATGTGGGACATTTCAGCTGAAAAGAGATTTTAAATGGATAATCAAATTAATTGACACCCCCTATAAATAAGACATAATACCATAGCTACCTTGGAACTCTGAACGTTTTCCCCTCAGCTGTTTTCAATCTCTGAGTCTAACAGCAATCAATTTCCCAGTGTTTTATTATTCTTACCATTTCGCAATTTGTTTCTTCCACCACAGACGAGTCGCTTGGTCATAGAAGAAGTGTTTAGATGCTCTAATGACAAAAGGTGTTTCCATCCTCAGGTTGTTATTAACCCAAACTACGAGGTAGCTGAGTCCGACTATACCAACAACGTTCTGAAATGCAGGTGTCGATACGACGGCCACAGGATATGGATGTACAACTGTAACATAGGTAAGACTGCAAAACGGGAGATGACAAAGTTGTCAACATGACGGACACTTAAATGTGGGGCATTTCCCAAAACAGTTCTATAAGGGTCCTTCTACACACTGGAGAGCCAGGTATCTGCTGTCCTTCGCTGGATGTTAATTTGGATAGTCATTAGAAATGTTGTAGTTTATGAAATCGTAAGCAAAACTAGAACATCAATATTCAGTCCGAAAATAAAACAATAGACACCTTCAGATTTAACCAGTTTAATGAAGTTACGCATTCAATTTTTATGTTACAGATGTTTGAGAAAGTTTAAAAAACAATGTTATTATTTCTGGGAATTTATGTAAAATTTAAAGTTTACAGTATGAGATACAAGACATTACCTCCAAAGATGCAATAAAAATCCGATAAGGCTGTGTTTAAACAGGCACCTCAAAGGTGATGTTCTTTTACAAACAGATTATTTTAGTCTGAAATTCTACAGTATGCAACCGGTGCATGTTTGAAGTAATGAACTAACTCCTTGGAATTACTTTTATATTTCCCTCTATGTATGGATGTGTTGACGGTAAGCTAAATAGATATGTACAGTCAATGGGATTGAACAAAAGTATCAAATGTCAACATACCTACCCACACCATTGGTATATTCCCCTTCAAATTGATGGTGTTGGAGTTATAGTATAGGTCAAAAACAAGCCAGCCTATACTGGGTTGGCGCCTGATATTACACAAACCAGGCTGGAATGTATTAAAAACATATCAAGGCCAGCCTAGTAGAGTTTGGCAGGGTCCTATAACGTGATGCAGGCATTAACAATAACATCTTGAGTACAGAAACAATCAATAGCATGGATGTGGTGGGGTAACAGTATATCAAGGACCTCTCTGTGATCAAGTATTCCAGTTGTAGCCTCACATTCCTGTAAATGAATTATGAAAACAATCAGTTACAAGACAGAAAGCTTGTGAAATGCACCTCTTATAAAATATCAGTTCAAAAGCATTACCAAGTATCTGCACCAAAAGAAAATATTTGTGAACCTTTTTAAATTACCTGCACTAATGTGTTTACTAAATACATGCAAAATGACAGTTCTTTGTAGGGATGCAGTGATATGAAAATACTGATAGCTAGTGATGGGCCTTTGAGGCTTCATTACTGTTCTTCAAGCAGCAGGATCAAGCTGTCAACACAAACTCAGTATTTACTTCAAAATAAAAGCTGTTACTGATATTTGACACACTGCAATGAAGCCTCAAATGCCATCACTACTGATAACTGATGTTTTCTTGATCTGTTGATAGCAACATTTTCTGTTTAAGAACAGATACAAACTAAAACCAGAGTAAAATTATCATTGCACTGATATCAAATGACTAAAAAACGAAGAAAAAGTGCACTAAACTGACGTGAAAATCTACAGTGGCACAAATCTACAAAGCCTCAAAGTGCCTGTATGTTAATTAGTGACAAATCTACAAAGCCTCAAAGTGCCTGTATGTTAATTAGTGACAAATCCAAGCAGTTCCATAACAAAGTAGACACATGACTGTACACCACAATTATTTTGTTGCTTGTAAACAAACAAGTGTTTAGATGTCACATCAGCCTTTCACATCAGCCGACATTACATTTTTAGATAAATCTTGTCTGACACCGGTATGGTCACTGATATATTGTACTTCCCTGCTTCTTTGTTAAAGCACAGTGTGTATTTATTGTTATGACTTAAATGAACATCAGAATATATCTTGGCCCATTAATTCAGGTTTGCAGGCGATTCAATAAGGTTCAAACTTTTTGAAATAAATGTATGCAAACAATATTTTTGTACCGGCTATTGATAGCATGTTTCTTTATTTATTTTTATTTAGGGTGTTAAAAAACAGTAGAAAGATGCCAGGGAGACGGGTATGTAGGGGACAGAGGTGGTAAAAGTATTTTTCTGAAGTACTCGGAGTTCACAAGTTTTGAGAAGTCCCTAATTAAGACCAAAATAAATCAGGGAGTAAATATCTTAACAGGTACCTATGAAAGAAATAGAAGAGTAAATAAAATATCAATCATGGCTTTGGTAAGATATGAACTCCCTTAACCTGATAATTGTGGTCATAAGTAGGGACATCCCAAAATGTTTGAACTTAAGAGTACTTCAGAACATTTACCACCTCTGGTAGGGGGAGACGGAGAGGAGGGACACAGACAGCGGCTGAGCCGGGGCTCAAACCATGATGCACTGCCTGGCAAAGTGCAGTTCCTCCTTATACATCCTGTCTCTTTTTCAGGTGGCTCAATGAGTACAGAGTCTGAGGAGTCCTCTTTCCCCGGCCTGCTAAATAACCAGCTGGGACACAGGTAGAGTGGAAGGACTTGATACAAACATGAGGACGTTATTCATCAAACTGATAAGACCAGCAAGACTTGTGACATTACCAACCACTATAGGGAGTGCTGTTCCCTCCCCATCAGCGCTGGAATGACAATGGAAAAGCCTAACACACCTCAGTGCCAACATTTGGTGTAAAAATGTTGTCTACAAACCCCTTTTTTTGTTTTTGAAGCACCAATTGAAAAGCACCTCTTACCTGTCTGCTGTTAAAGCATCTCATGAATGTTGGAACACAAGGTGCTGGGAAATGTTGCATTTCTGATCCACTTTTAAGGAAATGTTACTGTTGATTTGTATTTGTTTTGGACATTGAGCAAGCTAAAGACAGGAGGATATTACTTTATTGATATTTGCATTTTATAGTCTAAGTGCAAAAGGACAGTACTGTTAGGAAACTGATCAATTGCCAAGCATCCATGATCACAAACTATTATATATGCTCGAAGTAACATGTGTTGTAAAGCCACCGATACTGACTTTTACTGATGAAATACATTTAGGAATAATTGTTAATTTCGGTGCAGTTTCAAATGAATGTATTTCATGACAATTCAATAGGAAGTTTATATGAATAAGAAGAAGAGATTCTTATTTTGCAGTATGCTGGTTTTTTAAGGACAGGGCAGAGCCATCTCTCCATACTGCTACAACTTAGGTGCTTGTTTTTGTTTTCCTCTTTTTTGTTAAGAAACATCCCTTTGTGCAATGGTGATTTAAGCCATAATCCAACTTGAAATGTTCAGACACTTTTGTCCAAATGGCCCCAAAACATCCACGTATGACATAGGGGAAATTTCAGTCCTTTATGCAATTTGTATTACGATTTTTAGAGTTAAAATGGCTCACATTTTAGTGTAACAAATATATTTTAGTTCTTATTACCATATTATAATTTTATTAAATTATTACCATCAGGGACTCCTTTCTGTTTGTTTTATCTATTGTATTGTCCTATGTTTGTGATACAACGAATATCAATCAACAAGGTCCTTCATTTCACAAGGTGCCCTAAACTGTATGCACATTAGAATGTGGAAAGCAGTTTATGCTTAGTGTATGTTCTGGGTAATAAAACATTTTTACAAGCAAGTTATTGCATATTCCTGCATTGATGATGTGATCACAAGTAGCAGTGTGAAACAAATGTATTTTACTGTTAGGCCTTGACAGGAACATTGTTCTGAGCATATGCCTAACAGTGTTGGGGATAACGTGTAACAGTAGTCAGAAAACTTTTTTGGTAAAAAGAAACCTAACGCGTTACTTTCACAATTCAATTAATTAGTTGCTAGTTACATTTACATTATATTTTCACCTTTTCTGTTTTAGAATGTTTTTTATTCCATATTTCATTAGTTCGCCTCCATGTCAGTCAAAACAAAAGGAGATCTCTTGCATTTAAATTGTAATGCGTTATGCAGATTGGAGGTTAGCAAAATGGAAGAATACATACCTGTAGCCTACATTTTAACAGCTGGAAATAGGCACATAATTTCCAAATGATCATAACGCACAGAGGATGAATAAATGTGTCCTCTAAGCATTGCGTTAGGTGCAAACGCCTGTCAAGTGGGAAAAAAATGTAAAGCTTGTCCGCATTCGTCTCACTGAAACGTTTTGAACTGAAATAGTAGTCCCATAATAGAAAATTTCATTGAACCAACCACCCAAGGAAATGTATCTTTTTCAAAAATAAAAAAACTCAAAATGCACTGTTCCAAATTATTATGCACAATAGAGTTTCAAAACTTTAATAGGTTGTAAAGAACTGAAAATGGTTATGGTTGAATTTGACGCATTAGGTCATATTTACTGAAATCAAAAGCCATTTCAATCAAACACATCTTAACAGCGCAAGTTAGATGTTAACATAGGATCTCTTCTTTGATTTCAAAATTCTTGCGTCCATTGAACTTGTGAGTTTATGGAGAGTTTCTGCTTGAATGTATTTGCAGTATGTCAGAATAGCCCCAGACAGGTACTGTTTTGATGCAAACTGCCTCTCAGTCTCATGGATCTTTTTCTTGAGGATGCGCCAAAGGTTCTCAATAGGCTTGAGGTCAGGGAAGATGTGGGCCACACCATGAGTTTCCTTTTATGCCCATAGCGGTCAGGGAAGATGTGGGCCACACCATGAGTTTCCTTTTATGCCCATAGCGGTCAGGGAAGATGTGGGCCACACCATGAGTTTCCTTTTATGCCCATAGCTGCCAATGACACAGAGGTATTCTTTGCAGCACGAGATGGCGCATTGTTATGTATGAAGATGATTTTGCTACAGATGGCACGGTTCTTCTTTTCGTACCATGGAAGAAAGTGGTCATCAGAAACTCTATACTCTCTGCCAAGGCCATTTTCACACCTTCATGGTGCCTACCAACTCTCTCCCCAAGTTTAATATATTGTGTTGTTTTATGTTATAACAGTGTGCAATATTGGAAATGACATGCAAAAGCCCTTGTAATATGAAACCATGATAAAATAAATATTCTTTAATTAGTTAAAAAAGGGTTTATTGAAGAAATGTGCAAACATGCAAATAACACAACAAACTATATACATTAGTTAGGATCCTAAATGGAAAAATACACACACATGTCCAAACATCAAACATAATTTACATAAGTTAAGTTTGTAAAAAGGCAAAATACACACACATGTTTTCCAAAGAAACTATATGCACAAGTGATGAACTGTCTAGTTCAGAGGTGGAAGAACAGAGTCCTGCACAAGCTAACTCAGAGTCCCAAGGAAGCCTGATTAAAGGCAGAAGTTGCTGACAAACTGCATCTTTGAGTGTCATCTCTAAATGGCACTCACGCTGTTCTTGTATCCGCTCCAGCTGCTCCACTTCCGACACCTGCATCTCCCTCAGAGGACAGCCAGGTGCTCCTGTTCCCGAGGTAATTTCTTGGAGGCCTGGACAAAAAAGAAAATGGTTTTCATATTGGAGCTTGCAAAAACTCAAAAAAATTGTATCCAATTATATTCATTTCAATGACTCCCAGACTACAGGCTAGAAGAGTTAGCCTTTTCTCTTAATATGATGCTATACTGGTTACCTTTGTACACAGAAAATGAAATCTGCATGCCTGTGTTGTCTTCATCCATCAAACATCTCATCACACAGGTGCACAATAGTACTCCTAATACTGTCTACTGTGCATGTTAATGCAAATATTTTGGATGCTTTATGTGCCTTGTTTTGATGTTTTGATTGCACAACATTACATTTCAAGTGTATGAAAAGCCATGGAGCCCAACCGGGCACAGCCCGTAAAAAAGCAACGTGGCACCTCCCTCTCCATCCGATGAGTTCTAGACCCATACTCCTGGATAGGGGTTGGACTCTTCTTCTCCGGAGTTGCCCAGGGTGAGGCGCCAAGCAGGGGTGTGGGGATATTCACGAGCCCCCGGCTGAGCACCGCTACGTTGTGAGTTTACCCCGGTGGAGGAGAGAGTCGCCTTCCTGCGCCTGCGGGTTGTGGGGGGGGGACTCCGACTGTTGTTTGTGCATATGCACCAAACAGGAGTTTGGAGTATTCGGCCTTCTTGGAGACCTTGAATGGAGTCCTGCATGGGGCACCAGTTGGGGATTCCATAGTTCTGCTGGGGTATTTTAACGCGCATGTGGGCAATGATGGAGACACATGGAGAGGCGTGATTGGGAAGAACGGCCTCCTGATCTAAACCCGAGTTGTTGTTCATTGTTGGACTTCTGTGCTAGTAATGGACTGTCTATAACAAACACCATGCTCGAACATAGGGATACTCATACGTGTACTTGGTACCAGAGCACCCTAGGCCAAAAGTCTATGATCGATTTTATAATTGTTTCATCTGATCTCAGGCCATAAGATTTGGACACTGGGGTGAAGAGAAGGCCGAGCTGTCAACCGATCACCATATGGTGGTGAGTTGGGTGAGGGGGTGGGGGAAGATTCTGGACAGACCTGGTAAGCCCTAACAGGTGGTGCGGGTAAATTGGGAACGTCTGGAGGAGGACTCTGTCCAACAGACTTTCAACTCTGCATCCCTGTGGAGGCTGGGGGCATTGAACCCGAGTGGACAATGTTCAAAACTTCCATTGCTGAAACTGCGTTGAGGAGCTGTGGTCTTAGAGTCTTGGGTTCCTCAAAAGTGGGTAACCCACGAACACATGTTATCCCGGAGGACTACGGAGGTAATACCAAAGGGCCCGAAGGGCTCCAGCCTCTGCCGTGAAAAAGGCAAAGCAGCGGGTGTGGGAAAAGTTCAGAGAAGACATGGAGAAGGACTTTCAGTCGGCACCAAGGTGCTTCTGGAAAATCATTTGCCACCTCAGGAGGGGTAAGCGGGGAACCATCCAAGCTGTATACAGTAAGGATGGGACTCGGTTGACCTTAACTGAGGAGGTGATAGGGTGGTGGAAGGAGCACTTTGAGAAACTCCTGGATATGATTAACACGCCCTCTATATCAGAGGCAGAGCTAGAGGATGATGGGGTATTGTCCCTGGAGTTGCTGGTGCATCCACGGAAGTCACTGAACCCTATTTGTTTGTCAAAAAAGAATCTCGAATATAAAGATCAGAGACGTGTTAACCCTCATGTTGCATTTGTGTAACTCCAGCCTGAATTAAAAACTTTTTCACCTCAGGCTCATGTGGAAATAACTTTAGCACTAGCAGCTAGTTTGAGCTAGCAGTGATAGCATTAGCTTATTGTTATCTGCTAATGTTGTTTTCACACAAGTTTACGAGTAGCCTAAAATATCATGCTTGTAGAAGTGAGCTTTACAATAGCCAGTTAACTGCAACAAAACTTTCAAGCAGACTGCCTACAAACGTTAAAGTTAAAAACACTTACCATCCTCCATCATGGACTCCCAACAGAATCATGGCCGAATTGAGTCCGCCCTCCCTGCCATTGCTCGCCGGTCTTTGCCCGTAAATTGCATCCATTTGGTCAAATCACTTCCAGCTTTTTCGGTATAAACTACTCCGGCCGTTGTGATCCTTGATAGCGTGATAGTCACTTTTTAGCTTTTCCCTACACTGCTGGAAAGTGCGATTGTAGCCGTGTGAGGGCAGCAGTTTAGTGACCAGTTGGTAGACTTGCTCATTTCTTGTTGCCCCATCCAGCACTCGCTGCATCCACGCATCGAAAAACAACCAGACACAAAAAAGTCTGTACCTCCTCAGTCGTCCATGGCGTGGTTTTTCGGGTTGCCATAAACAACAATAAATTCCTGTTAATAGTGCAGAGATTATTTCTCACAGTCTCCGGCAAAAAAAAATGTAAATGGCGGGTTTGTCTGCACTCTTGTCTGCCGCTAGTTGATGATGCAGTGAATAGTGACGATTCTCTCTGACCAATCAGTAGTCTGCAGGTTTTCAAATCACCTTTTGGTAACACCTCAGCTCGCTTGGAACCTCGAATGAGGTTCAATTGGATCATGCCCAGACACAGTAGTTACCACAAAGTCTGCACCCGACATGATCAGCAATCTCTATCTAGGGGCGTCTAGGTGGCTTAGTTGGTTAGGGCCCATGATTGGGGTCCATTAAGACACGAAACTGTGGTGAACTTTGTGTTGTCTCACCTGTTGTGGGAGAGAACAGTGACTGTATCAGTCAGAAAGGTGGAGTGCGTCCTCTAGCTCTCTGTATCCCTAAGGCTCTGGTCACCATTCTCCGGGCCACCGCTGCATCAGTTTGTGGTCTCTCCTTCACTGGCTGGAGGAACTCTGGGAATTACAAATCGATTTTACATTAAATCAACATATGGAGTTACTAGAATATAAGTTATTTATTATTAATTTACCGAGATAGCAGATGTGGGTGTTGTCACCCTATCAACATTCTACTCTGGATAAAATACCAGGCCAGTACTCAAGATATTGTAGTGGAAAATGTTCAGTAGTTCAGGTACTGTAGTGGAAAATGTTCAGTAGTTCAGGTACTGTAGTGGAAAATGTTCAGTAGTTCAGGTACTGTAGTGGAAAATGTTCAGTAGTTCAGGTA
>JACXGM010006238.1:0-33222 GCA_016801145.1 Umbra pygmaea | reverse complement strand
AGGTGTACTGTAGCTAGAGAGGTGTACTGTAGCAATGGAGGTGTACTGTAGCTAGGGAGGTGTACTGTAGCTATGGATGTGTACTGTAGCAATGGAGGTGTACTGTAGCTAGGGAGGTGTACTGTAGCTAGGGAGGTATACTGTAGCATTGGAGGTGTACTGTAGCTAGGGAGGTGTACTGTAGCTATGGAGGTGTACTGTAGCTAGGGAGGTATACTGTAGCTAGGGAGGTGTACTGTTGCTAGGGAGTTGTACTGCAGCTAGGGAGTTGTACTGTAGCTAGGGAGAGCTGGGTGTTGACTTTACACAGTCCAAACATTGTCTTTTTTTATTCTTGAAATTGGCATTTATTCTACGTGCTACGAGAGATGAATTGGCAGGAATTAAGTACCTGCACCTTATTAACGCACATTACTTAATTCAAATGCTGTGAGCTAATATAGCTGTAAGATATAGCTGTAAGATATAGCTGTAAGATATAGCTGTAAGAATGCAGTTGGCAAGTGCAGAACCCAGTGGATGACTTATTTGTTTCAAACAACAGTTGGAATGCAGCGCGAAAGAACACAAAAATAATACCCCAAAACTCATGAAGCTAAATTGAGAAACAAAACAATCCTTGAAACATACAATGACAATGACCAACAAAAACAAGGGGCGACAGAGCGAGCTATATACACATAATAATATGACAGCGGGAATAACACAAGTCCAGGACTTTATAAGTAGCATTTGGTTGATGACCGTGTGTGTGCTGAAAAAAGGGGCTTAGTGTAGCTCATCCTAAAATAATGTTTTAACATTATTCTTTTGCAAATAGGAAATTCAGCAATGTAATTTTATCCAAATTGTTGCAATTTAATAGAGTGAGTTGTTATAACAAATACATTAATAAATAATAAAATGCCGGGTTTGACACGATGATGTCATCGCTAAACTATCATGAAACAGGAGACACTCTTGAAGTGTATAAAATAATAGTAAATGTATGTGTTATTCTGTCTTGTATTTTTGCCTTCCAACTGTCACCGTATTGAACTGCGTTTTGATGAATCAGAAAAATGACGGAAAAAACATTTTGTTTTGGGGAAGAAAAACTTTTTGCCTTATCAGTCGTGATGGGAAGTTCGAGAATAATTATTTTTACTAACATATATCTTTGGATCTCATTCATTTAAATGAACTAATCATTTCGATTCGTATCGGTTATTTGCGCATGTTCAAATCGAAGACAGATTTGTTAGTAATACATTTTTCAATGACAGCTGCAATGATGATAGCAGTAAACAAACAGTACAAGATATACAGGTCCTTCTCAAGAAATTAGCATATTGTGATAAAGTTCATTATTTTCCATAATGTAATGATAAAAATTTAACTTTCATATATTTTAGATTCATTGCACACCAACTGAAATATTTCAGGTCATTTATTGTTTTAATACTGATGATTTTGGCATACGGCTCATGAAAACCCCAAATTCCTTAAGCTCATGGACGATGCTGCATCGATGCATTGGCCGACCATAATCGATTATAACCAATGATGTTGCTCCTTAATTTTCCAGCCGCAGCATAAACATTCAAATGAAAAATAACATTCTCAGTAGCCTAAACCGTTTCATCTAGACCTATGATAGACTCGAGACACGGATGAGAGTTATTTTCTGGACGCTTGAAGCTTGAAAAGCGTGTGTGTGTGTGCGCTGTGTTCAGACATTTTTAAATGAAAAAGATTGTTTATATCTTACTACTTGTGTTTTTGGATGAAAACATGTCAATATGAAGTAATATAGAAAACTGTGTTATATTGAACTATACAGTGACTTGGACTCTGTCAAGTCAAATTTCCTGTATGGTTTTAATAGAAAAATGTATTTCACACATCGTGATGCATCGAGATATCGAATCAAATCGAATCGCTGACATGATAATTGTAATCAAATTGAATCAGGAGATCAGTGAAGAATCAGGAGATTCACACCTCTAGTCATAAACATTATATATTTTGTTTTTCAATCAAACTCATGGATGGTATTGTGTCTTCGGGCTCTTTGGATAACTGAAATCAATCTCAGACACCTATGATAATTATTTTCCCAGGTGAGCCCAATTAAATGAAAACTACTTAAGAAGGATGTGCCACATTATTAAGCAGGCCACAGGCTTCAAGCAATATCGGTAAGAAAAAGGATCTCTCTGCTGCAGTAAAGCAACAAATGGTGCAATGCCTTGGACAAGGTATGAAAACATTAGATATTTCACAAAAACCTAAGCATGATCATCGTACTGTGCAGAGATTTGTGGCTGATTCAGTGCACAGACGGGTTTGTGCAGATAAAGGCATAATGTGGAAGGTTACTGCCAGACAAATTCATCAGATTAAGAGAGCAGCTGCTTAAATGCCACTACAAAGTGGCAAACAGGAATTTGAAGCTGCTGGTGCCTCTGGAGTCCTGCGAACCTCAAGGTGTAGGATCCTCAAGAGGCTTGCATTTTTGCATAAACCTACTATTCGGCCAACATTAACCAATGCTAACAAGTTTAAACGGATTCAGTGGGCCCAGAAATACATGAAGACTAATATTCAAAAAGTATTGTTTACTGATTAGTGCCATGCAACCCTGGATGGTGGATGGTTGGTGGAAGGCCACCATGTCCCAATAAAGTTGTGACGTCAGCAAGGAGGTGGCGGAGTCAAGATTTGTGCCGGAATCATGGGGAGAGAGCTGGTAGGCCCTTTTAGAGTCCCTGAAGGTGTGGAAATTACCTTAGCAAAGTATATAGAGTTTCTGACGGACCACAGTACTTCCATGGTACAAAAAGAAGAACCATGCCTTCCGTAGCAAAATCATCTTCATGCATGTCAATGCACCAACTCATGCTACAAAGAATACCTCTGTGTCATTGGCTGTTGGCATAAAAGGAGAGAAACTCATGGTGTGGCCCCCATCCTCCCTTGACCTCAACCCTATTGAGAACCTTTGGAGAATCCTCAAGCAAAAGATCTATGAGGATGGGAGGCAGTTTGCATCAAAACAGCAGGTGATATCAAATAAGGGGTCCTATGTAACTTGTCGTGTTAAGATGTGTTTGATTGAAATAGCTTTTGATTTCAGTAAATATGCACCTAAATTATACTGACTGTCATTTGCATCGACTATTTAGGAAAATCAGTGTAAAATAGAATTTGCATAATAATTGGGAACGCACTGTAGAAATGTCAAAGATTTTCTGTAACAAACCATTTGGTTGGACTAATTAAGTTGTACTGAGTCTTCAGTCTCTTTAAAGTGATGAGCAAGCATGAGCAAATCCAAGAACAAAACCATACTGGATCATGGAATAATGTGCGTGCGCCAAAAAGAATGAAATGAACGATTCAGTCATTGGTACCAAAGAGTAGTACTGGGTCATCGAAAAACAAATTGAACAATTCAGTATGAATCGTACGTACCGGTCTCTCAAAAGATTAGTTTAAAATGAACAAATCGTTCATGAATTGCCCATCATTACTAATCAGTTTGATGTGTGCTTCAAAACGCAAAGACTGATTTTCTTTATTGTAAATGTAGTATTCTGTACTATACATTTTGTCCTCATAGCTCTTGTAAATAAAGTTCTGTGTGATAAAACCCAACATGACTCCCTATGACATTCATGAAAAATTGAAAAAATATGTTAAATAAGATGTCAGATTCCATGTTGCTTATGCACTCAGCATATTCTACAATTAATTGTATTGTTCTCTTCCATTATTTCACTATATTTTGTTAAAAATGAAGGCGTATATCAAATAGGGAAACACCAGATTCGGCTGTTTGTCATTTTAGCCAGCTCACTGTGCTGCACGTTTGTTTGCTGCCAGATAAGGCAGCGCGAGTCAAGTTTAATTTTAACAAAACATCGTTTTTGACATCGTTACATGGTTGCCATTGACAATGGCCGATGTCCATTGTCGAGAGTTGATGCAATCATCCTATAGCCCAGCCTTAAAATATTTGTTACAAAGGAAACATTGATCTAATAGTCAAAATGTTATACTGTTTGTTTTGCCGAGTGTTTTGTGAGGAATGACTGAGTTGGAAGAGAAAAACACACATTGTTAGATAATCTCAACATTTCAAATTGGTGGAATGAACCAAGTGTAGAGCCATCGCGTCAATCGGCTCACAGTGTGCGAATCATTGATCATTGACACTGTTTTGAAAATGCCATGTTTTTCATTGAGTTCAAATGCACAGTCACTGTAGAGAATTCATTTGATGTTCTAATATAGAACCATACATTAGGTTTTTACTTTGAATTTGAGGTAAAAGTAAAAATGGCACACATTTTTCTCATAGCCAGAGGGTCTAGAATTTTCCATTTATTAAACTCCCTCCTTCACTAATAGCTCAATATAGCTCTATAATTGTTGTTACGAGGTGTGAGGGAGGAGATGTGTACGTGTGAGGTTGGGGGATTGTTTCCCTTCAGATCCCTCTGACGATAACGGAGAAGGTGCTTTTACCGCCGTGACAAGTTAAGTAGAGGGAACGGGCCCATTGTCTTCCAAATCAGCTGTCAACCGCTCTCCTGTCAGCACTTTGACTCACTACCTACCTGGTTAATGATCGAGTAACTCACAGCTCGAGGTGTAGGGCCCACCATTGCGACACAAACACACACACACACCCTCCAGGACACACACACACCACCACACAACAGGACAACAGCTGATTGACAGATCAGCTAACTGTGGCAGTTTTTCAAAGAAAGAGAGGAAGGTGATTGAAATGAAAGGGTAGAAAGAGATGGAGACGTGTGTTTGTGTGGGTGGCTGAAAAGGAGAGGGAGGGAGAGAATGCGAGTGTGTTTGGGGGCATTAGGGAGAGGGCAGAGGAAGATGGAGGTGCAAATAGTCCATCACTTACAGTTCTGTAGCATCAGAGTTCTGTAATTTCCTTCTTTTGAGGGCAACACATGAATTTGCAGATAGGGGAAGGAGAGAATGTGTCTGTCTGTCATCCTGTAAATGTGTCTGTCATGCTCTGCCTGTACATGCATGTCTTTTTCTGTCTGCATCTGTATGTCTCTCTGTCTGTATCTGCCTGAGTGACTGTCTTCTCTATGTCTTTATGCCTGAGCATCTTGGAGGAATACATGAAGATATCAGATACATAACGGCGTCTAAGCTGTCATTTACCAAACATAATGCATACTTTGTGTCGTCTACATACATTTTAAAAGCATTGGATGGATACTCATCATAAGAGCTGCTGAAACCGGTCCAGGCCAGGTAGAACGAGAACTGTCCGGGCTTATGTGTGTTATACTCTATGTGCCTGCGGATACGAAGAAAACAGAGGCGAAGAAAGAGAGAAGAAAGCAATAGAGGAGGAAACAAAAAGAAGGAACATACTTTCTGACACATAATGAGCAACTCTTCTTCAGAGCAAAATTGCCTCCCCTGTTGGACATTAAAGCAGTTGCAGCCCCAATCCAGGTCCCCCATCCCTGCTCAGTAGCCCCCTGGTGCCCCCCTGCATGCCCATGGAGGCTTGATTTCAAATGGAAAAATTAATGGGAGAATAATAGCCCTGGGCCTAGTTCTGTTCCCTAGGCTGGCGTCTCACTTCGTCTGCTGGGGTAAAGGGGGAGGGAGAACAAAAGTTAGCTGGATTTCCCCCCACTTGGTTAGTATTCCACAGTGACACACGCATGCAAACACACATGCACACTCAAAAACACACCCTCCTGGGACCACGCCCTCTTATTACACCTTAGAGGGCTTAACTCTCAAATATTGGTAAAGGGGCTGTGCGGATTTAAAATAAATAAATAAATAGAGCAATGATTAGCAACCCCCCTCCCCCCCCGGGAGTCCTATCAATGTGTTTCATATTCATTTTGACTTCCAGGAGATGATATTTGCAGCTACGGTTATGTGGTGCACTTTCCAAGCTTTTAATGCAGCTTGCAGACTTCGGGACAACATCACTTACTGAATGTGCGAAGTGCAATTCATATTGGAGAAGGTCAGAGAAATAAAGCTCTGAAAGAAATTAAGAAACCACTGCAAAATCACAAGTGTCTCTGGTTTTCTATTGATACAGTAGGTATGTGTCTGAGTACAATTGATTTTATTGTTTTACTCCATAAACACTGACGACAAAACATATTTTAATTTAGAGCATTTATTTGCAGAAAACGACAACTGGTCAAAGTAACAAAAAGAGATGAACTGTTGTCAGGCCGCGAATAATTCAAAGAAAATAAGTCATTAAATAAGTAATTTTTAAACAACACAATACTAATGTGTTAACTTAGGAACAGTTCAGAAATCAATATTTGGTGGAACAATAATCATTTTATAATAATAATAACTGACTTTCATGCATCTTGGCATGCTCTCCACCAGTCTTTCACATTGATGTTGGGTGACTTTATGCCACTCCTAGGCCAAACATTCAACCATCTCGGCTTTGTTTGATGGCTTGCGACGATCCATCTTCCTCTTGATCACATTCAAGAGGTTTTCAACGAGGTTGATTTAAGAAACATTAGCAGTTGTCTCTTCATTTCTTCCAGAGCTATAGTGAGGCATCTTCGAAAGGTACTGAAACCTCAGCAGGAAGATTTGACAGTTGAAACCAGGACAGATTACAAGAGCGAGGCTGAAATTCAATACAACCCAGAACTTACTGAAGAGATGTTTATTCTCCTGTTAACAGGCCAACCTTCTTGTAGAAAGTGTAAAGTTATAAGGCCCACACACACACTCACATTAGCCCCGGCACATACACAGTACGTTAACGCTGATTCAGAGCCAAGATGGTTCCGGGCATTATTAAATCAAAGTTAAGACATGATTGCTTTCAGGCTAAGGAGGGGGCTGGCTGGTGTGTGTGTGTGTGCTCCTGAGTGTGCCTATACGCATACTGCACTTAAATGTGTGTGTTTTCATGTGAATGTCTATGTGGTTGGGCTAGGGGGTCGTAGTTGGAAGTTTAAAAGCGGAAGAGGAATTTGTGTAGAACTAGTCTTGATGTCGGGGAAGCCTGCTGGCATTAACTGTTTAAACATTTTGAAAGGACTAACCTACCGAGCCGAAGCCGGGGATGAGGTGCCCAGGCGGCAGGTTTCCCGCTCTTCCTGTTTCTCCTGACTTTGAGGATTTTCTACGGTGAACAAACTCCCAACGCTCCTCTCGCACACTGCACACCTCGCCACGTATACCTGGCTCAGCAGATTTAAAAAGAGAGATAACTTTCCAGGCACAGCGGCACAGTGAAATAAACCTTCAAGTCAAGCTGTGCTCATTTGTAGCACACAGGTCCCAAAAATTTAAGACATTCAAAGTTTCAAATAACTTTACAAAAGCAATAGATACATACTGAATAGTGCCTGTAATACCTGAATGCAGTGACCTAAGTTGATGTCTTGTAGTTGGAAGCATTCCACCAGTTTATGATCAAGCCCTTACTGTGTCACTTGGCTGTGGCTAGAAGCTATGTGGAGGGCAAGTATTTTACCTAAGCGTTGTCCAGAGAGTTCTCATCTTGCTTTAGTGAGTGCCTAAGTTCGGTGCCCAAAGTGCCTGCAAAAGCTGAGGTCATCAGTCAAATGAGTGTTCTCACACTGGTGACCTGATGGACTTACTGTATGGTCAAATGTAAAAGAAAAATATGTAGAGATGGATTTCAAATTTTCAAATCCCTTCTATTTTTTTATGGAATTACCATAAATAACAATTTAACATGATATTTTCGACTTATTTATTTTTGTTAACGTGTCAAGCAAACACACGTCATATCACTGGGCACACCTATCAGATTTTTTATGCAAAATTACACATGCTTAAAATTAACACTTTGCATTATGAGTCTACTTCCTTAGCCACTTGTTAGCAGCGGCTGCATCGTTGCACACTCGCTTGAAGTGGGTATTGGACAGTCTTATTTGCCCTTAAACCCTTGACATTTTCGCTCCCGCTTTGGGACTCTTGTGTAAATGACAGAAGCACGCATGAACACACAAAACAAGGGTGGAGTGAAGGGTGGAGGGTCAGTTTGAGACTATTTGAGCCATACAGTGAACTTTCCTGAGCACTTGAGAGATTTCAAAATGAGACAAAGTTACAGTATCTCACAAAAGTGAGTACACCCCTCACATTTTTGTAAATATTTGATTCAAACCTGTAATGTGACAACACTGAAAGTATGACTCTTTGCAACAATGTAAAGTAGTGAGTGTACAACTTGAATAACAATATATATTTGCTGTTTCCTCAAAATAACTTAACACTCAGCCATTAAGGCCTAAACCGCTGGCAACAAAAGTGAGTACACCCCTAGTGAAAACGTCCAAATTGGGCCCACTGTCAATATTTTGTGTGGTTCCAGTATTCCATGTCCTTAGTCAGCTTGTCTTCAGCAAACTGTTTGCAGGCTTTCTTGTGCATCATCTTTAGAAGAGGCTTCCTTCTGGGATGACAGCCATGCAGACCAATTTGATACAGTGTGCGGCATATGGTCTGAGCACTGACAGGCTGACCCCCCACCCCACTCATACATCTATTTCCTAAAGACAACCTCTGGATATGACGCTGAGCACGTGCACTCAACTTCTTTGGTCGACCATGGCGAGGCCTGTTCTGAGTGGAACCTGTCCTGTTAGACCGCTGTATGTTCTTGGCCACTGTGCTGCAGCTCAGTTTCAGGGTCTTGGCAATCTTCTTATAGCCTAGGCCATCATTATGTTGAGCAACAATTCTTTTTCTCAAATCCTCAGAGAGGTCTTTGCCATGTGGTGCCATGTTGAACTTCCAGTGACCAGTATGAGGGAGTTGGAGAGTTATAACACCATATTTAACACACCTGCTCCCCATTCACACCTGGGACATTGTAACACAAACTAGTCACATGACACCAGGGCTAATTGGGCCCAATTTGGACATTTTCACTTAGGGGTGTACTCACTTTTGTTGCCAGCGTTTTGCATTGTAGCAAAGTGTCATTCCTTCAGTGTGTTCACATGAAATGTTATAATCACATACTTACAAATATGTGAATGGTATACTCACTTTTATGAGACACTGTAACTATATAATGTAAGTAGGATCGAACATAAAGAAAATGGATACCAATTGGGAAGGTATATTAAAAACGTAAAGTGAGTTTGTTTAGCTGCAACTTAAAATCATCTGAAAGGTTGTTATCTTTACCCAATGGACATTAACAGAAACCATATTAAGGTTTCTCAGTGTACATCTAAGAAGACATGAAGATGTATTCATGGTCACGCTGCTTTTAGGACAAGTCCACTTTGACGATTACAGGGACCAGTAAACTGAGCATGGGGAAATCAGTTGTCTTGATGTGTGACTTTGGCCCTGCTTGCCAAACAAGCGCGTTGGTGCGGCTTTAGCCTCTGGTGAGACACCTCTGGTGAACAATATGGAGTGCAAGTCTCTGATCGTAGGTTCAAATCATTTTAGAAACTGAAAGAACGCCAGTCAGGAGGGTAAAAGAATGAGTGGAGGTGTGTCTGTAGCGGCAAAGTGATGCTGCGACACACTTCTGAAACAATCCAACACCCCCTCTCTCGTCTGTTCTTCTCAGTCTGCCTAAAGGGCATTGTAGCGTTAATTGCAGCCTCTACACAGCCCCAAGACTGCCACACGCTATCTAATACGTGCATCAAAGAAACCATGCGTTCAACTTTATTAAATTTTTATTCAATATGTTCACTTCTCTTCCCGTTTTCCTTTCTTTCTTCCTATTCCCCACCTTGGCCCCCCTCTCTATTCACAGCCGCCACCAAACAGAGAAGAAAGAGTCTCCCTGCCATGTTTTCAGCTCCACTTCCTTCCTAGCCAGAAGCACTGCTGGTGTATCTCGTTAGTTTTCACACAGGCAACTTCTGCTTACCGCTTTGCCAGGAGCGAAATATCTGATCGAGGAGAAAGACTGAAAGGAAATAAAACAAGCAAGGGGAGAAGAGGGGCAACAAAAACAAGAAGTTTTGGTTGCTGAGGTACTGCACAGAGCTAAGTGGGAACCAGCTGATATCACTTTTAATTGCAGCCATGAGAAAGACGATGCAAAAGACACGAAGGAAGGCAGTAGAGTATTTCCCCCCCTGTAGACACTGTTGACACATGCTGTGCTACAAGGCAGTTTCATCAGTCTGTTATTTGGATCCACAATAAAACATTGTGACACTTAAACATGCTATTTTTCATCATATATTTATGCATTCGTGGCACATTAATTAATACAACAATCTCTGTTTTGCTTGTTATTCATCAACCTAGGTTCTAAGCAATGATATGTTTTCGCATCAACTATCCAGATTTGACCATCCTTCCATTTTTCTTTGTGAATGTGTTAACTTGTCACTCAACTTCAGATCAGGTGTACCAGATTGTACATCTAAAGTAAAAATTGTCAGGCACAATCATGCCTTGCCGCTCAATCATATGGTCATCAATCAGAACTCTTCTTGTTTTTGCCCCTCTTCGTATCTTTAACTGACTTATAAATCATAGAGGCGTTTTTCAGAGTTCAGTGTTATAATTAAATTGCTTTAATTTATCAGGATTTTGCACTTTCAGACAGCACAACTACCAGAGATGGACAAAAACTAAAATAAAATTTGATGGAAATGACAGGTATATGGGCAAAGAACGTTAAATAGTAAACAGCAAAACTTGAGACAAAAAAAGGATTAAGAGATGCCAGAATGTATCACATGTACAAAGATTTTTATTAGAGGAAAGAAACAAAACAAATCTGGTATAATGAACAATTATGCAAAACCATATCCCAGTTGTGAGCCACTGCTGCATTAACTCAGTCTGGCTATTCCTAGTTTCCATGGTACAGGAGATTAATGCATGGCTCACTTAACATTGGTAGCATGAAAATAAAATAAAAAAAACTTTTTACATGAAAAACATGCTCATTAATCTACCTATTTAATGATTGTAAAGAAAACTTAAAATTGTAAATGTTGCTTTTTATTATTTTGTCCTTAAGAGCCCTTCCAACTTGAGATCAAAAGCAAGCAAATATTTAAATTGATCTGATTTAATCATCAGACAATATTTTCCTCAGCTTTATACACATACCAGAAAGATGCCTCACCAGTTTCCAAGTTACATCCTCAATTTAATAGCAACAAACACAAAACGGATTGATGTTGTAAAACTCACAATTGTCTACGTCTCTGATCTTGTGCAGTAATTCTGACTTAACGTAAAAGCACTGTAATAGTGGAAGATGTGGCATCTCTACAAATCTGATTGATTAGCTCTTTGTCTGAATCTTAAACATTAGTTGTTTAGAAAACTCAAATAGGTGAAACATTTGGAAATATAAAACAAAACATTTAATTGAACAAGTACACCTATTTTCTAAACGTTCCCCTATTCGTCTGCTTCTGAAAGCTACCCCGCTCACAAGCATGAAAGTGAATTCAAAGGTTTAAAAGGTATTCAGGCGTTCGGTCCATCCCAGGAGCAACACATTCTGATCATCAGCTTTGTAGAACAGATTTAGTTGCTTGTTCTTGCATCTGTGTGCTGGACTACCACACAAATCTGCACTCACAATAACATGACTTGCTTTGAAAACTGGCCCTAGTTGCTGGAAATGGAACAGCGCCTCAAACACAGGTTGGGGAGATGGAGCTCTACTGCCCTCCTCTGACCGAGAATGTAACTACAGCATGCTGGCAGCCAAGAGCGGTGCATCAAATCCAATTGTCCAATTATTTCTGTATAAGCGACATAGATCCTGCCAGATTGCATTAGGCTCTTACCGGATTGTATTAGGTTCTTACCTAATATCCTAACTGATCAATACTAAATAAATGACAGAAGTCTGTTAAATGAACGCCATCTACAAGCAAGAGGGTATATTGTGCACCATGGAAACCGCAAGAGGTTACGCCGCATCCAAACAACAGGCGCTTGTAACATTCAAATGAGTCTTACCCTCAAAATGCAGTCTTTATCAGCACAATCGCCCACGAGCCCAGTCTACAAAGCTCACAACAATACCATGTCTCTACTTGGGATACAATAACAAAAAACAACATTTAAAAGACATTAAACAGGGAGGATGGATAATCATAACACACCGTCATCAGCAAACTAGTACATTATGTTTGAGAACACATCATCCTAATCCAGAGCTGCTGGCAGTACACACTATACAACGCTCATTTAAATGGCTAACAAACAGTAGCTAGCCACCTAGTGGTCAAAGCCTCTTATTGCAAAATCAATTAAATCAACAACAGTGGCAAACTTTACTTTGGAAGTTTCAGGTACAGAAGGTCTATATGACACAGTGCTATGAGTGAACAGATCAAATAAATGTTGATTCAGCAGGATTATATATGATCTAACAACACAACACACTTCTTTGGAGAGGTACAGGGACAGCACTCCGATTCTACCACTCCTACAAAGCACAACAATCCTGTTTAGCTTGTATCGACTCATTCACTGTTATGTTTGGATGAAAATTGTCTAATAGTGAAGTTGGTTAGGCATCAAAAGCTTCCTGGTTATGCTGACAGGACATTGCTACACCATTAGCCCAGTTTAAGGATGGTGCAGTGCAATATTATTTTTCACCCCAAACCCCCTTTTCAATCCATCCAAGGACCACCTCAGTTCTCCATGAGGGAGCGTTGTAGAGCCTCCTGGATCATTGTGTGTTCATCAGTGGAGTAGTCCTGGAGGAGAAAAGGATATGTATATATATGAATACACACACACAGACCATCTCACAAAAGTAGGTACACCCCTCACATTTTGTAAATATTTGATTATAACTTTTCATGTGACAGCACTAAAAAAAATGACACTTTGCTACCATGTAAAGTAGTAAGTGTACAGCTTGTATTACAAGCTCATGCAGGCCCAGACCATGAAACTCCCACCACTATGCTTGCTGTATGCAAGAAACAGATGTCTTTGTACTCCTCACCTGGTTGCCACCACACGCTTGACACCATCTGAACGAAATAAGTTCATCTTGGTCTCATCAGACCACAGGACATGTAATCCATGTCCTTAGTCAGCTTGTCTTCAGAAAACTGTATGTGGGCTTTATTGTGCATAATCTTTAGACAAGGCTTCCTTTCTAGGACAACAGCCATGCAGACCAATTTGATGCAGTGTGCAGTGCAGAGGTGGATATTTACTTGAATAAAAGTTCTTCTCTGAGTTCACAAGTTTTGGGAAGTCCCTACTTAAGAGCAAAATTACCAGTGCCTATGGTTGATCTTTTTAACTATTTTTATTTGTTTTATAAGTCACTGTAAAAATATGAACTCCCTTCACCTGGTCATTTTGGTCTTAAGTAGGGACCTCTTAAAATGTATGAACCCTCCACCCCTTCAACCTCTGCAGCAATGTTGGAAGCACTCATACGTCTCTTTCCCAAAGTCATCCTCTGGATATGACGCTGAGCATGTGTACTCAACTTCTTTGGTTGACCATGGCGAGGCCTGTTCTGAGTGGAACATGTCCTGTTAAACCGCTGTATGGTCTTGGCCACCGTGGTGCAGTTCATTTTCAGGGTCTTGGCAATCTTCTTATAGCCTATGCCATCATTATGTAGAGCAACAATTCATTTTTCCGATCCTCAGAGTTCTTTGCCATGAGATGCCATGTTGAACTTTCAGTGACCGGAATGAGTGAGTGAGACCGATAACATCTACATTTAACACACCTGCTCCCCATTCACACCTGAGACCTTGTAACACTAACGAGTCACATGACACTGGAGAGGGAAAATGACTAATTGGACAATTTGGACATATTCAATTAGGGGTGTACTCACTTTCACTGCCAGCAGTCTAGACCTTAATGGCTGTGTGATGAGTAATTTTAAGGGGACAGCAGATTTACACTGTTTACCCAGCATCCTCTACACCAGAAGGGCTACAGATGGAACATGTCCACACATCAGCCATAAACAACCCTCTTTATACACTATCTATTCTCTGTTAGTTACACTCACAGGGAGCCATGCAATACTGTATGTACTACAGTATCAGCAATACTGTATAACAATTTACTGATGTGTACAGTATTAGCCATACCGTATAATAATTAACTGATGTGTACCGTATCAGCCATACTGTATAATAATTAACTGATATGTACATTATTAGCCATATATACACACACCGCATTCCAAATTATTATGCAAATTATATTTTACATTGATTTTCATAAATAGTTGATGCAAATGACAGTCAGTATAATTTCCAAGTGATCAACCATTAGGGTATAATTCGAATTTCATTGAACAAACCACCCAATGAAAACAGTACTTTTTTCAAAAAATAAAAACACTCAAAATGCACTGTTCCAAATTATTATGCACAAGAGAGTTTCAATACATTTATAGGTTTTAAAGAACTGAAAATGGTAATTTGTTAAATTTGCTGCGTTATTTACTGAAATCAAAAGCTATGTCAATCAAACACATCTTAACAGGGCACGTTACATGTTAACATAGGACCCCTTTTTTCATATCACCTTCAATACTCTTGCATCCATTGAACTTGAGAGTTTATGGAGAGTTTCTGCTTGAATGTCTTTGCAGGATGTCAGAATAGCCTCCCAGAGCTGCTGTTTTGATGCGACAAGCTTCCCACCCTTATAGATGATTTGCTTGAGGATGCTCCAAAGGTTCTCAATAGGGTTGAGGTCAGGGGAAGATGGGGGCCACACCATGAGTTTCTCTACTTTCATGACAATAGCAGCCAATGCCACAGAGGTATTCTTTGCCGCATGAGATGATTTTGGTACGGAAGGCACAGGTGTTCTTTTTGTACCATGGAAGAAAGTGGTCAGTCAGAACCTCTATATACCTTTCCAAGGTATTTTCACACCTTCAGGGACCCTAAAGGGGCCTATCAGCTCTCTCCCCATGATTCCGGCCCAAAATATGACTCCGCCATCTCCTTGCTGGCGTCGCAGCCTTATCGGGACATGGTGGCCATCCACCAATCATCCACTACTCCATCCATCTGGATCATCCAGGGTTGCACAGCACTCATCAGTAAACTAGACTGTTTGAAAATGAGTCTTCACGTATTTCTGGGCCCACCGCAACCATTTCCGCTTGTGAGCATTGGTAAGGGGTGGCTGAATAGTTGGTTTATGGACAACTGCAAGCCTCTGGAGGATCCTAAGCTTTGTAATGGCATTTTAGCAGCTGCTCTCTTAATCCGATGATTTGTCTGGCAGTGACCTTCCTCATTATGCCTTTATGTGCACAAACCAGTCTGTGCTCTAAATCAGCCACAAATCTGTTCACAATACGATGATCACGCTTAAATCTTCATTAAATATCTAATGTTTTCTTACCTTGTCCAAGGCATTGCACTATTTGACCCTTTTCCGCAGCAGAGAGATTATTTTTCTTTCCCATATTGCTTGAAATCTGTGGCCTGCTTAATAACATGGAACATCCTTCTTAAGTAGTTTTCCTTTAGTTGGGCTCACCTGGAAAACTAATTATCACAGGTGTCTGAGATTGGTTTCAGTGATCCAAAGAGCCCATCGACACAATACCATCCATGAGATTGATTGAAAAACAAAATATTTAAATGTTTATGACACTTAATTCCAATTTGAATAATAATTTGGATCACTGTGTAGAGAGAAGTGATTAATATGGATTGCCTACACTATGCAGTGAGTTATTACACAAAAACCACAGCCTAAAATGCATAATTTATATCTAAGACAAGCCGGCACATGCTCATTAACAAACGACAAAAAGCACAACTCGGAGCATTGTAGTGTAGGAATCTCTTTTCCATCTAAATTGCTTTTCCACATTTTTTTATATCGAGAAATACAGTTATACAGCATTTGTGAGGTTACTTAAAGAGAAAGTAGTTCTCCTGGTGTGAAATTCCACCTTCATATTTGACCTAAATTACATACATTTCAAATAATAAATGTACAAAGATAATGCAAATCCACATTAGAATGCAAAGGTAAGATGTGTTGTGCATGATTATACTTTCCTATGTTGGCACTAATCTGAAACCTGTTTACGCGCGACACTGTGTAGAACAATCTATGATAAAACAAAAGTCACAGTTGAGGTTAAGTCTTAGTAATAACATAGCAGGTTCAGAATAGATCCCCTAGTAGAGATGGGTTCCTAATCTATATCAGATGAGTGTATTTTAATAGACTAGTCACACGGTAACTACACACAGTATTTAAACTTCTGCCGCAGAGTGTTAATGCCTTTGTTTTGGTTGTGTACATGGTGCAATCTTGTAGCCGTTTTGTTACTGTGATGTTTGGTGGTGTCCATGGCAGGATTTCCCTGTTATCCTGTGTTTGGAAAATTTTGCCTTGCTTGCTGTGCTCTGTTCAGGTGAAGTATTGTGCATTTTTGTTCAAGCATTTGTAAGTTGTTGTTTTTGCTTGTGTGTCGGTTTAGTTCTATTGCCATCCTGAACTTGGCATTTCGTGGATAGCTGTCGGTATTTCATTGGTCGAATGTGTGGGTCATTGATTTAGTTAGCAATATGTGTTTGGGTATTTTCTGTTGGTTGTTATGACGTCCTGTAACTATTTATAGGTTGAGGGATTTCGCCGTAATGTCCGCAATTGTTTGGGTGCTTGTATCTTGTTACTGGATTGTCTGGTAGTCTAACGTTGTGGTGGCATGTTTATCATCTCCCATTTTGTGGATAGCATCTGCTAGCAGCACTGACAGTATGTAGGTTCAGTACATGGGACCGTCTTCAGAATAAAAGCCTGAGTCTATGCATTTCAGACATATGTCTCCTTGATTTGTTTTTTCAAAATGATACGTTTGGTTCCATAGTATTTTAGCATGTGGGAATAGTGTGTTACGTGGACGTAGGCATGTTTTACAGATTAAAGTGTGTGTGGGGTCCATTCCCTAGCTGTCTGTTTGGGTCGCTACTGCAATTAAAATCTTTCGGCGGGTGTTGCATAGTACTTCCAGGTCTTGAATTTCAAAATAGCAATTTCTCTGGAGTTTCGCATATTGTTCCTGTGTTAGTTCCTGTGTGTTTTGTTATGTCAACGTGCATTTTCACACGTTTCATTGATTGTTGGTGGTTGATTATGTTTTCTTGCTTTTAGTGGTTCCATAAGGGGTTTACAGCAGCCTTTTCTGCATGTGGTGTGAGTATTGTCATGTGGTGTATCGGATTGTGTGGGGATATTCTTTGAGTTGATGGATAAGTGATTGTGATTTCTATTTTCCATTATTGCATGGTTTGTTGACAGGAATCATTACCAGCTCTGCGCATTTTCCTAGATCCTTTCTTAGATTTCTGTTGATCGGTGTTTGGTGGGTGTTTTTGTTTTTTTATGCCTTTTGTTGTGCTAATGGATTTCATGATGTTGTTTTTTTGCATTTCTGGAGGATTTACCTAACTTATGTCTGCTGGGGTGGTATGACCATAGGCTGATGTTATGCTGTCGCAGCCTCTATGTTGTTGTTGTTTTCTTCAGTTTATGGTGTGGGCAGTACTGATGTCATCTATGCCTCTAGTGTATGATGTCTCATGTATGCCTCTAGTACAGACGTCACAGGTGGACGCTTTCGTGTTCTTTCGCGGCAGCGGCAGTGGCTTAGTGGGTCAAGTAGGTTGTCTAGCAACCGGAAGGTTGGTGGTTCGATCCCCGGGTCCTCCTGACCAAGTGTCAAGGTGTCCATGAGCAAGACACCTAACCACAGCTGCTCCCGACAAGCTGGCTGGCGCCTTGCATGGCTGACACAGCCGTCGGTGTATAAATGTGTAAATGAATGGGTGAATGTGAAGCACTGTAAAGCGCTTTGGTGGCCATTGTTGGTCAGAAAAAACACTATATAAATGCAGTCCATTTACAATTTACAATTTTTTTTGTCTCTTACTTTTTAACCTAACGGTGTGCAAGTATCTAGGTGTCTTGGGTGACGGCAGCGTATGCATACTTTCAAGGGTATGACCTGTGTCTAAGTCGTCTTGCAGGCAGTTGCGGTTGGCCCGCTGCTACTATGGGAAGTCGTCTTAGTGCTGAATTTTAGTATTGTTGGGATGTTGTTGGTGTTATGCTTGGGTGTGGTTGGCTGGGCGCTATTGGCGTGAACAGGGTTAGTCTGACATCTGAGCTGGCTTCGCATTTTGTTGTTCGTGCTGGTGTGTTTGGCGTGCAATGTTTTTCACATGCAGGAGTTCAATATCATTCTCCTTTCTGTATTTAGCCAGACTGTTTGCTGTGGTATGGCTACTTTTTGTATCGGCATTGTCAACCTAAGGCTCTGATTTTAGATTATTTTGTGGGATGTGTTGCTGTCGGTTGCTTTGGATATACAATAGACAGCAATGACTGTATTAGGTTAATTTCATAAAATTGCTGTTCTGACATCTGTTGAGGGGTATGTGTTTTCTGTGACAGCTGGCCGGTGCTTTGCTTGTGTTTTTGAATGTTGGTTGGTTGTCACGTTGTGGTTATGAAGTGTTGTCTTCCTCTAGTTTCCTGGATCGTCTGGGACTAATTTTGTTGGTTGTCAATGTCGCTTGTGTTTTCAGCCCACTTTGCTTCTTCTGCTGGTTTTGGGGATTTCCGAGCAGTTGGTTCTAACCCTTGTCTCATTGGGGATATCGGTAGTTGAAGAAACTATTACAGTGATTGTGTTAATAGAGCTGCAGTTCACAAAAAAATGTATGAAGGTTGGTTGTTCCTTTCAATGACAATTGGTTAGAGGACTGATATGGAATTAGTTTCATGATAATTTATTAGCTAAGGACTGCATATTTCTGGTTGACCAATTAACCATATCCTTCATTCTCTTGCAGGTATGATGTCCCAGTGGTGAGAAGGGTATTCGGTTACGTGCATGGTTATTATTCACCGGCAGTGTGCTTGATTGCTTTATACAGGCTTCTGAGGATGGTACGGTGCAACTCGTTTCGAGCTGTATCAACTAGGGCTGGGGCGGTTACTGCATTACCGCAATACCACGGTCACGTGACGCCTACCGTGGATCTGAGCTCTTTACCGTCATCACAGCAAAAAAGAACTTTGGCCTGCACGTGTGCACGTTGTTTTAAAAAAAATGTAGTAAAATTTCTGGCTACACATTTTACTAAAGCAGAAGATGAGAAAGCTCCAAAAGCAGGACCTCAGTTTTGAATTGCACGTGCTCAGAACCGGCCATAGCTATAAGCAAGAACGGTTCACCTGGCAACACTACTATGCCAGCAACGCAAGCTCAGATTTTTTTTTTCTAAATAATAGCGGCCGTTTTAAGGCATTACAATAATCATTGTTAATTCATTATAAAGCTAGTGAATTGTAACCAAATGCAATTGTATTGTGTGTAAAGAAACAATAGGACTGTGTGATAGCTAAAAAAATATTTAACAAGTTTTAATAACTTTATTTTTATTAAAACAGTAATAAATATGTTGCAGCCTACACACAATTTGATTTTACTACACACAATTGAGTACTTAACAGAAAAACAGAGAAGACGAAGACTCCAGCGTTCCCTCTGCCTTCAAAAGTAGCAAAACATATTTGACCATTACTTTAAGTGGTTCCTAAACATTTTACAGCCCTTTCCCACCTAAGACATTAAGTATCCAGCTTCATACCCAGTTTTTGCCCAAGTTATTATGTTGTCGTTTGTTTTTCTTTTTTTATTTGGCAAATGTGCACACAGTGGAGACATTGTGTTTATCATTAACCCATGTTGTTCATTTTAAAGACTTCTAATGGCAATTTAGTCACAATGTCAATAACTATAAATAGTTTGCGTGTGGTGGAAAATTGACTAATTTGGATAGAAACAATCCAAATAATTGCCAATTATCCAAAATGATTGCAGTGTTCTCAAATAATCGCGACAATACGATTATAACATAATTGCGATGCGACAGGCCGACAGATGAGGATACACCTTAAACGTTAAAACCACAATTGAATTCACAAGTGCCTGACCTACATAAGGACTCATTAGAAAGCTGTGTGACAAGGTAACATCACCCAATTACCCTCCAGTCCACCTTCGGCAGCACTATATTATTTTGCTCCGCCTCCTGCTGTACCCCCGGGCATCAGAAAGCTGCGACTAGGATAGGAAACCTCACCACCATAACACAGTTTAGTGTGAGGCAGCGACTTAGATCTTAGCACTATGCAGAGGCCCCAACCTTTTATATTACAAATTTATTTTCCATGACAAAAAATGTTTTGCCCAGCGAGTGTGCTTTTACATTACCTTATTTTTGGAGGGTAATGATAGGTATCTATACAAGAACTTTCAGACAACTGCAGAGTTAAAAAAATGGGCTTTATGAAACCATTTGGTTGGATTAAAAGTAATTGAGGAAATAACAGAAACAGAACTGTGAGCGCTGTATTTTAAGGCCTACTTACCACAAAAGTGTCATAAGAGAAGGTGTGTCTAATCTTAAGGTGCTGGAAGAAATCAGCGCTTCTATAGTTAGGGTCTCCCCAAGGCATGGATGCACAAACTGGACACACCTGCGAAAGAACAGAATATTCAGCTTCTACAATATACCGTTTTTGGGTTATCTGAAACCACAGATGGACTTTCTCTTGCCTTCACAAGCAGTAAAACCTCACACACAGGGCAAACAGAGAAAAACACAAAATGTAACTATAACACTTTGTTTGTTTTAAAACTACAATACACAAATGTTTGGTCAGATTTTTAACAGCTTTAGGCCTATTTAAATGGTAAAAGAAAACATTGAAATATGGTCCAGTGTAGACTACTGGATGTCGTAGGACAGGCATCGTCAACCCTGGTCTTGGAGAGTTACTGTCCTGATTGGGGTTGGATTGAAAACAATCTAGCACACCTGATTCTAAGAATTATCTGGTTGAACTGAATGAGGCTACATTATGTGCAGTTGGGAGTGAAAACCAGCAGGATAGTAGCACTCCAGGTCCAGGGTTGGAGACTGCTGTCTTAGGAGGACCCACTGCCAATTTATATAAGTAGTGTAATGGGAGTAGCCTGGTCAGAGTGTTGTGCCCAAGAGAGCAACATGAAGAGGTAATGTCAGACTACTTACCCATCTACTCTAAGCAGCACTGTACCAATATGTGCCACCCCTAGCAGAGGCCCCGAACATTGCCGGAATGCCACGACCAGAGCCACCGTGATACAGTTGTGCTGCAAAGCAGCAACCTACACTGCTGCACCACATGGAAGCCAAGTCAATAAGACTTGCTTCTGTTTTAAATAGCGGTTTAGTTCTCCACTTCAACAATTCCCTACTGGATAAACACAGAATTCTAAAGTCGGTTTGAGTGAGGTTATTGGGAAAAAAAACAAAAAAAACACACGTTCCACACATACAATCACTTCTCCAACTGCTGTGGGAAAGAAAGTGTGTGTTTAAGAGGATTGAGGAGATGTTCCAGGCAATTGCAGCACATTTCTTTGCTAGAAATATTATAACTAGAATATTAATGACATGGTCTATGCAAATTAGCCTTAGGTCAAGCACACCATTACGGTATTACAATTTAATTTGTCAATTGCTCAAAAAAACAGGGTTTCAAATCTCAAGTATCCTACTGGCTGAATAAGACCAGCCCTTAATGGTAGGATTTAAAGCAAAGTTGACCTTTGAATGTAAAGTTCAGTGAGAAATGCAAGGAAGGAAAATCATAGCCAGCGATGTGAACATTGTCTCTTTGCATCAATGTTAATTTGTCTGGTTTGTTAGTAGCTTTTCTTTTTAAGTTTACTTTTCCTCATCTATGTCATCTCTAGAACAGTTGCTAACCATTTAATTAGCAAACAGTATGCTTGATTTGAAAAACATCTAAATAAACATGCCTGACATTTCTGTAAATGTACTGTTCGGGAAGGAAAAACTATGTTTGATATTGTTTTTGCCAATGAATTGTTACAGAGTAGAATTATTCATAAATTCACTGTCCTGCACAAAAACACTCAGCCCTTATTTTAAAGCAACCTCATTTTCACCACTTATTTCCTTGACTGGCCCTTCGTTGATTTACAGATGATATGGTCAGCAAGATGGTTGGAATATCACATAAAAAATAAGATTTACAATGCCCAAATAAATGTCATTATTTATATAAAATAGTAGCACATAACTATCAAAATAACATTGCACCACAAGTTCACTGGATATTACTAGGGAGATTACTCTAGAGATTAATCTAGCATAACGTAATAACAGGTGTCACTGTGGTTCGGTGGGTCAAGCATTGCACTGTCAGGATAGTGGGTTAAGTCTCAGGTATTACCATATATTAAATACACAACCTTAAAGTCCACTTCTCTAAAATCATCATGATATTACCAAACCCATGCCAAAGGAGACAGACAACCTGTGATAAAGCAACAATGCAAAACAGTGGGTGAGTTTTTGATACAGAAGAGCTTACCACGTGGCGAGTGTCCCGGGCATGCTGGGAAGTACAGTGCTCCACCAGGCCATCCTGGTCCAGATTCTGGCAGTTACAGTAAGGGCAGGAAAAAGTGAAGCGGTTTGGCACAGGCCTAGAGAGACAAGGAAATGAGGACCTGTTGCATATGTTTATATAGTGCATACTTTCTATTTTATACAATAGTTTCCTAGGAATTTAAATCCCAACTACAGCGTCTGTGCAAAGTAAATTGTAAATACATTTATCTGAATATTAAGAACCATTAGTATATCAACACCTAAATTATTCATTACATGACCAGATGTGTTACACAGTCATGATCACAAGGTTGAGATTGACAAAAGTATTGGTCTCCACAAAGTTTGCTGCTTCAGTGTTCTTAGATATTTTTGTCAGTAGTCACTATGGTATACTGAAGTATAATTACAAGCATTCCGTAAGTGTCAAATGTTCTGAAAATAACATTACTTTTATGCAAAGAGTCAATATTTGCTGTGTTGAAACTTCTTTTTCAAGACCTCTGCAGTCCACACAGACATGCTGTCAATTAACTTCTGGGCCACATCCTGACTGATGGCAGCCCATTCTTGCATGATCAATGCTTGGAGTGTCAGAATTAGTGGGGTTGTTTGTCCACCCGCCTCCTGAGGATCGACCACAAGTTATCAATGGGATTAAGGTCTGTGGAGATTCCTGGCCATGGACCCAAACTGTTGATGTTTTTTTTCCCCAAACCACATAGTTATCACTTTTGCCATATGAAAAAGGTCTTCCATCATGCTAGTCAAGGCATTGGTCATCACCAAATTGTTCTTGGATGGTTGGTAGAAGTTGCTCTCAGAGGATGTGTTGGTACCAGTCTTTATTCATGGCTGTGTTCTTAGGCAGAATTGTGAGTGAGCCCACTCCCTTGGCTGAGACATGGGTGTCAGAACCACATGATTTTATTACTCAACGCCAAAACAAATTTGCTAGCAACAGCAAAAGATGTTAGTGGTCATGAATGTTTTTTGACTTTTTCAACAAGTTCACAAATTTTTATTTTTTTATTTAACCTTTATTTAACCAGGTAAGTTGACTAAGAACAATTTCTTATTTACAGCAACGACCTGAGAGCAATTAGGGTAAAGTGTCTTGCCCAAAGACACATCAACATTTGGCTCAGTTGGGAATCAAACTGGCAACCTTCTGACTACAAGTCTGACTCCCTACCCACTGAGCCATCTGCGCCGCAATAATTGTTAATAGTTGGATTACATTTGGTTTTGGTATTTCGCTTGTGTGTCATGATCACATCTTTTGGGGATGAATAAAATCAATATTCAAAGACCATATGTCGATAATAGATAACTAAAACCATAAAGGGCTCTACATGAGCTCCTAAGTAGAACAATCTAGGTGTGCACAAATACACACAGAGCATTATTATAACCGTCTTTACTCTTACCATAACCACAAGTATGTGGACAATAGAGTGCTGAAAACATTATGCATGTCTCTAAAGCATTATGCGCTACACTTTTGTCATTTATGTAGAGAGAAAGAAATGAACTGCGTTTTCTGTCAACATGCCAGGTGAAATAATAGTTATTAAACTACTCCAAAGCAGGCCCTATAAAATCACATTTGTTTTCATTTTATATAAATAAATATATCGTAATGATATTCAAATTCGGTTGACATTTGTGGTGTAGCAGGCGCAATTGCTGCTCTGAGGTAATTTTTACAAATTGCCAGGTTGCTCCCATCAACTGATTATGAAACTTGCACAACAGAGAGGGCAAAAAACGTGCTGAAAATGAATTTGCCAGACATTGTGTTATGCTTTGATTTTTAAGCCAATAGTCTCAAAACAGTGTAAAAATGTCAATGATGTGTTGATAATATAGTAGTTAGCAGGAGCCTACAGTGACTGATGTGTGAGATTTGTTTGAGACTTTGCAGCAAAACATGTGAAAACACCATGTAGGCTATTTTAGAGGTATTTCAAAGTACATTACATGATATTACTTCAGCTGGAACATAGTCAATACAGAATGTGTACCAAGATAAGGCAAGCATCATGTGTCTAGTTTTCAGAGTTGAAATCGTCCAAATCCCCCATGTGCGAATACACTGTTTTTAAAGTGTGCCTATACAGTCGGAATGTATACAAATCCAATTGAAATTGCTATAGAGCACATCAAAAACACGGTCTTACCCTATAATATTTGGCTGAGTCTGGGCAGTGGTCCTAACCCCCTCCTCAATATACTCCTGGTACTTTGAGCAGGCAGCTGTGTGGCCTCTCATCTGGGATAGACCCACCTGAGAATGTCCAGACAAGCACAAGGCATCAATGCTAACATACTTTGACACAAGGTTTAATGCAGAATGTTTATTGATAATTCACTCACTAATCTCAAATTCTCTTAACTATTCACTGTTTTACAAACAAACTGCTATTCACACGGTCACACCTGCGCTCCACAACCCTTACACGCCCCCACTGACGTGTGTATTTGGGCCTCTAAGTCAGTGGCTTTGGCCCAGTGGTCTAGCGCTGTCCTACACACTGCACAGACTGGCTTCTGGGGCCGCAGGCACTCCTGCAGACAACTTTGGCAAAACCTAAAAGCAAATGGGGAAAAGCTTAAAGAGGGACTGAAAGAGAAGACTCAGATTAAACCTGCACTATGTAACATTTTATTTAGGACTAGTAAACGTTAGGAACTAACATGTTGGATCCAGGGGTGGAAAATTTAATCTTAAGTAATACAAAATACAGACAATAGTAGAATAGCAAAATCGACATTTCACAATATCTAACTAGAAACAAATATATATTATGGACATAATAATAATAATAATAATGTTTATTTTCGGAAATTGTTATATTGTCCCTAAATTATTTCTGTGTTCAGTAAAAACATATACATACAAATAATTTTCAAAAAAACATTAATGGAATGTTACAGCTTTAAGGAAACATCTATTATCATAAAACGAAACCAATGCAATGTTACATGTCTTAGATGGGGGGGTGGGAGGGGGGGCTTACTATGTTAACTCGATTAAACGCAAATCTACATTAAGGCAGGTTCATCACTGAAGTTCCTTATTCATATTTGAAAAAATTGATTAGAGTACGTGTAAAAGGTTATTTTATTGTTATCGCATTTTGCACTTCCTGACTCAGAGGAATGCCCCGTACCCTGAGGATATTGGATATTGTAGTTCTTTACAGACATACCTGAATCCATTGCTAACGATGATTCAACTACAAAAGCCACAATTCCTTAATACAATTTTGTGGCGTAAACAAAACTGAAAGTAAAGCAGATTTATGAACTTACATATTGCTTACTATCATAAAACGTTTACATAGAAGGCCCTAGCTAAATATTAGTTACTGTCAAACTGTCAAAAAGAGTTTTCTTGTGTGTTCACATGCACGTTCAAATGATTGGATAGAAGACCGCTCATAACACATTGTTAGTTAGCCAAGTATCTAGACATGTAGCTAGCTAGCATTTCTAGAACCAACTACAACGATAGGTATTTGCTGGCTCAAACTTGGACAATATCTAGCAATGTTTATAGACAACACAGTATTTATTTGTATTAACATACTCACGTATGTCCACATTGTGTTCTGACAGGGCTATCAAAGATCTCAAGACAAACCGGACAGACGAACTCTGTCACGTCCCTATCGCCACCAGATATATTTTTCTTCTGCTGCTGAGCGGAGCTAAAAGATCCCAGCATCGCCATTTCTTCTCTCCCAGCTGTCGAATGGGGGGGAAGGGGAGCAGTACCGCTAATCTTCCCCACGTCACACTGCCGTCCGTAGAACTGGGAAGGAGCAGTTTATAAGGGTTGACAGGTTGTCTTTCGCCGCGTGAACAACTCCGTTCATCAGGAGTATATTCATTATTATTATAAGTACCTTTAGTCGGTGATAGGACGTTAAATAAAGTTAAAATACATGATTTACAACAGACACATCACGGTGGATGTTCTTTGCATTTCGACGTGCTCACGTTTCCATATTAAACATATCTCTGGGTCAAATATTTAAGAAGGCAGTGTTGTGATATTCGACATGTTGATTATAAACATTTACATGAAATATGAAATGTAGCTATCTATAGTAGCCATTTCGTTTATGTACATCGAAAGGGTGGAACTTTGCCCACTGTCAATTCATGGGAAACAATTATGTTGGGATATAAGCAAAACATATGTATATAATATGTCACATGTCTAGCAAACGACGTTTTTAATTAGTTAATAGTTGTTCTACATACAATTTCCACAGGCGCCTTGTCACAGCCAATCCCGTGTTCACAAACAGCACGTGTGCGCCAGCTGATACTGACGAACTGTCAGAACCGCGCGCTTGCGCAGTGAGGTGATGGGGGATTTCCAGCAGTAAAACGGAAAAGGTAAGGTGTTGAATGTTCGTGGCGTGTCATTATGATACAACAGGGATTGCAGTAACATAAATATGAATGTGTGCACAGATAGCCTCTTAATCCACAGTCCGCAGATATGTGAGGCTATTGCTTCAAGAAAAGCTTCTCATAAGATGGGAAGCGAGAACGCTAGATTCGTAGAGATGGGCGTTCTCTGGACTGGGGGCCCATGCATGCCACAGCTAACTACTGTACTCTGTGGCTAGCGTCCATTAGCAAGGTCCGGTTTATAAACACCACTTTTAATGCGCACACTGCTTATTATGATTACTAGCGTCGTTGCGATGTAGTCTGGGTCAATTTGATATAAACTACATGGGCATACGTTTTAATCATGTTTATCTGGTGGTGGCAACCGTACATAATAGCAACGCTAGCTAACTAACTATTAACTAACCCAACCGGTTAGCTTTGAATTTTCAGATGTTAGCCAGATAGCTAACGCGAGCTTGCATATCGGAATGCTAGAACCTGCCCTCGCAAAGGTGGTTCCCTTCATTCAACATCGCAAATTTGTATGGATAGCTAGCTAGTTTGTTTCGAATTATATTCTCTTTGAGTTTTAAATCAGTATTCGCTAGTTAACCAGGTCGAATTCAGCTACATGTGTTGGATGAGTAGTAGCTAAGTAAGGTTCTGTAATGTCTAACGTTGTTACCGCATCCAGGTCATTGCAGTGACTTGATTAGCTGTTCTGTGTTTCAACCGAAATATAGCGTACGTCTTATGACTACATATACTGTAGGGTACATTATATAAATAGGCGACTGACACTGAATACATTAAAACGCTAATTTGCTGGGCATCCTATCTGCAGCCCTGGTATACTAGTTACTGACGCAAACTCGTGTATCTGAATGTCAAAAGGATAGTAACTAGCATATTGCTGTTGAATGCAGATTTGAGAAGCATGATGTACCTTAGAATTGTAATTTTAGCACAAAATACCATTTAGTTATTTTCTATCAGTACAATTCTGCAGTTACAAATAGCTAGGATTCAGAGCTTCAGTGCAGCATATAACATCCACAGTACCTAGCAAACTACATTTGAATGTAGTTCTTTTCTATTCTTTAATCGTGCATGCGATATAGATGTGAGTTCAATACTGGCAAAATGTTTTCGAAGCCCTCGTTTTGATCTATTCTAGCTACGTTTTAGAGTCAGTTGCAGAGTTAAGTGTCAGAAGCGGAGTGGGTGGTGTGTCACTCGCCAGGCTACATATTCCTATTCCCACACACAGGCATATTCTCTGATAATGATGCACTCCCTCCCTGTGCTCTCCAACCCATTTGTTTCAATTTGCCATTTTGCATGTTTGGAACATTTTGACTGCTCTTGTTTCTGAGTCACCAAATTATATCAGTATTGCATTCTTTTTGCTGCCTCGATGAATGCAGAGAAAGGAGACATGTCCCAAGCTCTATGTTGTTGCTATTTGCAGAGTGAAGTGTGTGATATGTTCATACAACATTCTTCTTTGTCATTGCAGCTTGGAGATAATTCAGAAAATGCACAAAATCATGATGTCCTCTACATAGTGACCTTGAACCTCCTACTTCTGTTTAAATGACAAGGCAGAGACAACACCTGGATTTAACTTTGGACCACTAGACAGTGAGTCGCCTATTACACAAAGTTGCACTGGATAGCCCACGTGGATTGCCAGCTAACAAAATACCCAGCAATGCACAAGTGCATTCCTACAGGCCAAAAACAAGCCACCTTAGTTAGCCTAAAGCAGGAAACAGTTAAATCCTACCAACCCCTGTTCAATATCTGAAGAATGGTAACCGTTTCCTGATTCCAACCAGAGGCGCATTGTGCGTTTCTATACATCCTGCACTAAATCTATTTGTGTGTGTTTGAGTGTGTCCTGAGATGGCCGCAGAGACGGGCCGCTGAGTGTGTTGTCCCGGTCCAGGGCATGAGTGAGGGAGTAAAGGAGGGGTGTCACGGCTGAGCAGTTCACTGCCGCACTGCCAATGGATGCTAAACTGCAAGAGGACCTGTTCCGAAGGTACGTTGCATGCCTGGAGAGGCGACTGGAGGACGGTGGGGGCAACACAGGGCCTGGGGGTGGCACCTCTGAAGCAGGCAGCGAGGCCCTACTCTCCGCAGCCACGGCTCTGCTAGGAGCTTACCAGCCAGACCCAGGCCAGAGGTTCAGGATGGTACATTTCTATGAGGTGTCAGAGAACGCTATGCGCTGCCTGAGAGGGTGCAGTCTACGGGGCCTGGAGAGAGCTTTCCACACCTTAGAGACGATCTGCACCAACCTGCTGCTCTTTCCCTGGAAGAAAGAATTCAGATGCATCAAGGTACGTAGCGTTCATTTAACACCCCGACATTGTGGATTTGTGGAATTATTTTAATTATTTTAAAGCGTTCCTAGTTGTCCGTGTAACACACCTGACAAGTGTTTTTGAAAAAATACAGTTTTCATTCTTCATTTTTGTGTGGTGTCTATACCTTTTAAATTCAAAACTTCTTTTCATCAGTGGTACATCCAGTTGTTAATAATATGGCCATGATTGGAAAACAATACTGGCAACTGCTCTGCTCGAATTGACCCTCTAAACGTAACCACTGACATGTTCTAACTCACGATAGTCCATGATGACTGTTCAAGTCAATGCCATTCGATCCTAAAACATAGGTCAGACCCAGATTTTAAAGGTAGTTCTGAGAGTTCAATAGCTCAGACCCCTGCATAGGATTCACAATGGTGAGGTGATGTTTGGTTTTACCTGGACATTCACAAGAACAAAACACCCAATTCTTTCAAAGTATGGCATTGCTGCCCTTTACTAAATGGAGTGTGTTGCTCGAATACAGTTAAGTTGCTGTAGAATTTAGCTAGCAAAATGTGTTCATCGTCACTATCGGATAAAACCTTGTATCTGTTTTAAAACCACAGTCTGCTTACTGCTTTCTCACTTTGCTCCATGGTATAGACTACTGGTGCCAGTCCAGTGCTGCACGTTATATTCCCCATTTTGAATGAAAGTGCATCTTGCCTCAGATCATTTCTGGCTAGCCCACAACCACCACAAAGGAAACACAAATAACTAGCTAGCTAGCAATGGTGAACATTGTAATGATTACGATATATTGTTTTCCCTTTTGAAGGGGCTTATTGTTAGTGAACTACTTACAGAATGTGTATCTGTGGCTATGCTCCATATCGGTCATCCTCACTTCAGAAATAATGGCATTAAAGAACCTCAAAGCATTCTGATGGAAAATGTGCAAAGCACACATTTTACAGAGTAGTTTTTTTTTTGTTAGCCACAAATCACCCATTGTCACCTGCAGGGATAGAGTGGACAGTACTTTTAAAGACCTTGTAAGTAACAACGGGACATTGTCCATGTATACAAGGTTTATGTTTGCTAGAGAAGAGCCCACAAGATCTCCTCTACTTGATCTGGGCCTGGTGGCCTGAGGGAAGCTCCACAGAGTGGAAGGGATGCAAACGATTCATTAAAGCTGATTGGATGAAGCCTCACTCTGAAGTGCTTGAAAAGTGTGTTGTCCTGTAAATAATACACATTCAAAAAATCAGGGAATACAGATTTGACATTTTCAGTGTTTGCCCAGTACCCCAATACACAAAAAAAACGTGCAAAACCAAAGGAAATCACATTTTCCACAACATGACCTTAAAGGATGTTTTCCTCTTCAGCCATCTGTGCAGTTATAAAAAAAAAACATTTAACTTCATCATATTGGTGGCCAAATATTATTTTGGGATAATACACTTTAAAAATCCCAACTTCAAACTTGTATCTTAAAAAGATAAACAATATAATGATGTGAAGTTACTGTCTATATTTCAGTATTTCTGATTGTAGGATTTTGACAATACACAATATACCAAGACACACAAAGTAAGGCGTTTCAGTCCAACGTATTGTGTGACTTTAGAAATGACTTGTTTTTCCTTTCACACTTGTCTAGTGTTAGTTATACAGATAAGATTGTAGGGAAGAAAGGCAGACCCTATTAAAGTGCTTTAAGTTGTTGGCTTGTTCTACAGTCTTTTATAAAGATGGGTGGGTTGGTTAGGACAGGAATAAAGTATTAAAATAAAGATTTATATTTGGATTTTCTATTTATTGTCAGTATGCTTTTATCATTGTGATAACAATGACATAACAGATGTGCACGTGATAAATGATGTGTCATGTCAGCCCCATATTTTGTTTTAATACTTTAAATTTGTTTTGGTAATGTAGGTTAGGGAATCCTTGCTCTAGATGGTCACTGTTTGGATCCCTTCAAGGTTACATCAGAGGGACCACAGGTCCTTTTGAAGTGTTTCAGATGAATGTGAACTATGATCTATCATGTGTCGAACACAAGTGGTAACTTCTGGCTGTTTACACATGATGCTGCTCCCTGCCGAGACCAGGGTTCAAACCCACGTGTGTTTTCTTACAATGTTATTTTTCACACTTTCTAGTGTCAATACAAATTAAGGGAAAAATATTATCCTAAAGAGAAAAAATGTATAGAAATGGAGATACATTTACTATAGTAACTTCCAAAGATAGAAATGGTGTTACTTCTCCAGAATAGTAAATATGTATGTTTTTTTTAATGCAGCTTTTCTGTCCAAGAATCGGGGTACGTAGCCCGAAAACCAAATGAAGGGGAAGTATCAGTCAATAAAAATATAACTGCAGATTGGCCAGTTTATCAAGAGTCAGTGAGTGTCTATATCTAAATAACAAGGATTGCTGTGTGTGTATATATTTATATACATACATACATATATAACACTATACATTTTCATGTAGACATTATATTATTTTATTTATCAAACTCAACATTTACCAATTGAATGTAGACACTACTAAGTCAATGTATTCAACTGTTCATAATATTTAGATGGATCATTAGCTAAATTGACTGAAGACAAAATTAAGGATTGTGTTTGTCCAGGAATAGAGTATTGCTCGATCTGGTTAATTCAACATAAAGTCCCAGTGTTGTAATATAACATTTACTACATTGGACTAGTGCTGGGCTATGTAGCAAAAAAAACACTGGTTTCTCAAATCTCAATATAACACCAGTAAGCATACAAGGTAAACAACTGAGTAGATGGCGTTTCCAGAAAGGCACTTTCACACAGTTACAGAAAGCACGTGTGACTAACCTAGTCAGCAGATTTCTTTAGAGAAGATTGTGCTAGATAAATACAACATTGTGGTCCCAATTTGGAATCAATAAATGGATCCATTACCTAACAGTCAAAAGTTAACAACATCTTAAAAAACAGCTCTATAACCAATGTAGATCTTCTTTGATGAGCAAGTTATCTTGAACTTCACAAGTACCAGAGGAGATGGTGCATCACTGATCAGTATTCAGACAACTTCAATTTGTCACAAATGCTATCATTATTAAATATTTGTTAGCAAGTCAGAGACTCATAAATTAGGAGTTCATGTAAAATAAATATTCACACAATGACATTCACTTTCCTATGTTTGAAATAATTGTAAATTGAATACTTGTGCATAGCTTTTCATTAACCTTTATTTATACAGGGAAAGCAAAATGAGACCAGAGTTACAACTTATTTACAGTTGTGTCCAGTGCTACAACAATATTAAAAAGCAGCCATAAAATGAACACAGAATAAAAGAAATGCAATTTATTTAATACCATAATAATAAAAAATTAGAAATCACAGTTACCTAATAATAACACACATTCAATTAATAAAAAAAAAATTCCAGGTAGCTAGGAAGTATCTATAATACAGCCTTATAAACAAAAATCAACCAATATCTGGACCTAAAATTCAAGGAGTCCAAATGTTTCAATGCGTGAAGCTGACCCATACATGTATAGTACTTCACCATAATCAAGAACTGATTTAAAAGTAGCCTGCCCAATTTCTTTCCTACAGTATGCTGTGAGAAAATACATTATTTCTATCAACAAAAACAATTCATAATCTCTCTTAATAGATAAATTGCTGATCTGGTAAGGAAGAATGATCATCTAACCAAATTCCAGGTATTACTGTAATAGGTAGGTACAAGTTCTAAAACAGAGCCATTAAGCTTAGTAATTCTTTCTGACATCCTCCAAATGTACTGTAGATTAGGGCTGCAGCTATCGATTATTTTAGTATTTGAGTATTCTATCGATCATTCCATCGATTAATCGAGTAATCGGCTAAGAAATACTTTGTTTTATTGAAGGGCAGTAATGTACAATACTTTGGTTTAATTTTCTGAAAAACCAAATTTTTATTGCCTAAATTGCTTACAATATCATCTCT